>PVJD01005650.1:0-111944 GCA_004026545.1 Mormoops blainvillei | reverse complement strand
AAAAAGTCTTTGCAATGGATTGATATAGCAGTTTCCATCCGGCCCATCTGTGACAGGTGACTGGAATGACCCAGGTCCTGTGACCATTACAGATGGAATCCATTTATTTCATCTCTGTGGTTTCTGTCTAGGATGCATTTTTGTAGCTAATCCAAAAGGGAATAGGTGCAAACAGACCTACCTTTAGAGTATTGTGCTTCCTCTTTATAGCCCTCATTTAAATATGAATGGAGGTAGTAAAGGAAGCCTTGTGATATCTCTACATTAGCGTTTATTTAACCAGAATGACTACCAGTACTGTGGAATAATAATGTTCGTGCCTGAAATCTGAGAAAGCTGGCCCATTTTATGATCCTATTCAAAAACTTGTTTATGTATTCTACTTAACAAGCACAATAAACCCTTTACATTTGGCCAGAAACTGTTAAGTACTTTACAAATATTAACTCATTTAATTCATATAAGGAAATCATGTGGTAGGTATATTATTGTCCCATTCTCACACTTGTGCAAACTGAGAAGCATAGATGTAAAGTAACTTGCTGAAGGCTACCAGCTAATAAGTGGCCCAGTTGGGATGTGAACCCAAGTAATCTGACTCCAGAGACTGGCTCCTGTTTCGTTACACCACCCTTTAAGGTAGTCTCAACAGAACGCTGCAGCCATTTTTCACTGAGGGAAATGGGACCCATTGTAATAATGTATGGCCGGGCGCATGGGTGGGTGGGTGGGTGGGTGGATGGATGGGTGGATGCTTCTGGTAATGTATCTTTTGAGAGTGCTTAAGGCAAAGCTAATAGAACTCTTGGAGTCATTCCGGAGTCTTCAGCAATTTAAGATTTTTTTTTCCTTGAGAAAGTCCTGTGAAATTGAACATATAATAGATTATTACTCCCCTTCCAAGGAACAAGAATTCCTTGCTTACACATTGGGCTAAATAGCTAGGCACAGAGCTTAAAAATGTTTTTGTGTTTTGTTTTGTTTTTTGAAATGACTGCAGTTCTTAGTTCTGTTGCATGTGGTATGACTGAAGAGTGAGATTATTCTCTTTGGTGTAATAACAGGTATTTTTCCTTATGAAAATGTATCCTGTAGGCATAGATGGTTTAGGATGACAAGTGTTTTTAAGTACTTGCATGCTTTACATATCATCTCAAGAGATAGCCCTTTCCAAACTAATCTGATATCTCACAGATATAATGAGATGTACCCTGAAAAGGTAGGTCATAAAACTTATGTCAAAACTTCCACTGTAGATGAGATAAGAATACGTGTAATCTGAAGTAGTTTCTCCATTCAGCAAAAAGATTTCTGTCTGTTTTTATGTGTAGATATCCAGTTCTTGACACAGAGTCTGACACTGAATACATGTTTAATAAATACATAGCAAATAATGAATCAGAAATGATTTGATTCTAACGTGTCCTTTTAGAAGTACAACATACAGAGTAAAAAAAAAAGTCTCTGAGTTTGCACACACAAGATCTGTCCAGAAAAAGCCCGGCGATTTTTAATATAACAGAACAGTTTGCGTGACATCAATGTAACCTGGCAGCCAAGGGCAGTGGACTGGAATGCACATGCTTGAACAATGACAACTCCACTGTACTAGTCAGTGGGGGTGGTAGATGCCATTGAGTGAGCATGTGTACTGTGTGGCCATCACATTCAAAATGACTGAGTGAGTAGAGCAACGAATCTGCATCAGATTTTGAGTTAACCTTGAACATTCATTCCTCCACGGAAACTATTTGTATGATTCAGAAGGCCGCAGCTGTGGGCAACTGTGATTGGCAGCTTCATCACAACAACACACATGCTCATGCATCACCTCTCGTGCAAAGATATTCTGGTGAAACATCAAATCTTGCAGGTGACTAAGCCCCACCACAGCCCAGATTTGGCACCGTGCGACTTCTGGCTTTTCCCAAAACTAAAATCCCCTTTGAAAGGGAAGAGATTTCAGACAATCAATGAGATTCAGGAAAATATGACAGGGCAATTCATGGAGATTGAGAGAACTGTGTGAGGTCCCAAGTGCCTACTTTGAAGGGGACTGAGCCATCACTGTCCTATGTACAATGCTTCTTGCATCTTGTATCTTTTTCAATCAATGTCTGCACTTTTCATATTTCATGGCCAGATACCTTCTGGACAGGCCTCATATATTTCTAGGAATTTATCCATTTCTTCTAGGTTATTGAATTTGGTGGCATATAGTCTTTACAATATTCCAGTATGATCCTATGTATATCTGTGATGTCTCTGGTAACTTCTCCCCTCTCATTTCTGATTTTGTTAATATAAGTCTTTTATCTTTTTTAGTACGTATAGCCAGGGTTTTATCAATTTTATTCTTTTCCAGCTCTCTGTTGTGTTACTTTTTTGTATAGCCTTTTCTCTATTTCATTCAATTCAGCTCTAATTTTTGTTATTTCCTTTCTTCTGCTGACTTTAGGTTGCTTTTGTTCTTCTTTTTCTAATTCTTTAAGATATAAAGTTAGGTTGCTAAGTTGGGATTTCTCTTGTTTCTTGAGATAGACTCGCAATGATATAATTTTCCCTTTTATTACAGCTTTTGCCACATCCCAACAGTTTTTGATATGTCGCATTGTCATTCTCATTTGTCTCTATATACATTTTGATCTCACTTTTTATTTCTTCTTTGACCCAATCATTTTTTAGTGGTATGTTGTTTAATATTCACATATTTGTGGGTTTCTTTCCTTGCTTTCTGCAGTCAATTTCTAATTTCAAAGCACTGTCCTAAGCTTGGTAATTTTAGGGTCCTTTTAAATCGCTGTTTTGTCCCTATGCCCCAGAGCAGGCAAGTCTACCCATGCTAGCCTCTCAGCGGCATCCCTCCCCACCCCTCCCTACTATAGGCCAGTCCTGTTGGGCTGGGGTTCCTACAGTTACCTCATCTCCATCTCTTCTACCCTTCTCTAGGTGGTTTCTCTCTTATTTGTTGTGCAGAAGCTGTCCAATTAGCTCTCAGTTGTTTTCAAGTGAAATTACTTTATATGTAGGTATATATTCAGCATGCCTATGGGAAAAGGTGAGTTCAGCGCTTTCCTGTGTTATCATATTTCACCCTCTCTCTGCTACCAGTCTTTCACCTGGCTTCTAACTGTAGAAATGTGTTGGCTTCTTTTAGTGGATTGAGTTCTTTGACCTTTGTAATTGTAAGTGAAATATTATACACATATACACACACTGTTTTGAACATTCTACTTCTATGAATAATAATTATATAGTCATTACATTTGAAGAACACATGATGGTCATGTCCATATTAGTAGAAATTTTTCAAGAAAATATTGGAGAAGATATATTTACATTGTAAATTTTACAAGGCACTTGGAGTTTTTATACTTAAGAAACAATATATTTAATTGCACAGATTATAAACTTTGGAATCAGACAGATCTGTGTTAGACCTCTACCACTTACTAATTATATGGTTTTGGGAAAGTTACATTCTTTGAGTCTCTTTTTCTCAACTGTGCTAAAGAATAAGAAGACTTAAAATGCCAGTTATAGTAACTCTTAGAAATATTTGTTTAGATCATATACTATAGTACCTGGCAAAAGTTGTCATTAAGCAAAACAAAGCTATTAGTATTATCAAAATTATTACTATTGTTATCTCAACTTCTATCTTGTTTTGGTTACTGTTGAAAATATTAAAATATCCAAGTCCATTTGTCTGGGTCCTCCAGAGAGACAGAACCAATAGGATGGGGTCTTCAACTGACAGGATGAAGCCCACCCATGTTATGGAGGGCAATCTGCTTTATGCAGCGTCCACAGATTTAAATGTAAATCTCATCCAAAAAAAAAAAAAACACTCACAGAAACATCCAGGGTAATATTTGACCAAATATTTGGACATGTGACCCAGCCAGGTTGATATATCACATCAAGTTATACTTTGCTCAGACTTTCTAAACATTCAATTTCTATATTATATTACCTGTGAAAAAACAAGGTTATTTGATGATTGAGCAACAGCTACAATACACACACTTCTTGAAGTTCTTTCTAGCAGAGCTTGAAAAAGGCACATTCTCATCGTGACCATTTCTCTTGTAAAACCTATAAAGAAGTAGTTAACATCTGCATTTTGAGCAGGAATTAGTCCTCAGGATTGTTTATGGAACTCCCATGTCGTACGAGATAAAAAGAGAAAAGGAGGGAACTGTCCTGGAGAATCAGGACTGTCCTGGAGAATCAGAATATGTCTATTCTGAACCAAAAGATACAACCATAAATCATCAGGAAAACTCAATCTGAGTGACATACACTTAAATATACATGAGCACAGGGTGGTGACATCACTAATATTTTACCCTCTTAGCAAAATTCACCCAGTAGTACTCTGGAAGAGCTGCGCATACTTTGTAAGCATTCGTTATGAAATGGAGTTGGTGTACATTCATGGGATGTAGCTGAGAGAACCACAGTGCAGAAGAAATGGGAGGATGATGTTAGGTTGATAAGGCCTTGTGGGACCTTGACAAATTGGGTAGACTTCACATCATTGCACAGCAATCACTAGTGGCCATGTTGGGTGAAATGGAGAATTAAAAATTACCTGATCCATCCTGACAATGTCTTCATCTTTCTGTAATTTCAGTAGCCTCAGAAAGGCTAATTCCTAGTGAGAGGTTACTGGTACTACCAGAAATACTTCCACCTTTAGCGAGAGGTTACTAGTACCACTGAAAATACTTCTACTCTAGATTTCTTTAGTCCACTAGTATGAATGTTTCCCTTTCACGTTATGAATTTGTACTTTTACCCTTGGGATTCTATAGTAACGTGATACAATTTCACTGAACAGGGTCTCCTTTCTTAGACCATTACATAGGTGAAATGTGAATTTGTCAAAAGTTACTTTGAACAGCTTTTATCATAAACTTTATTCACCTGGGAAAATCCTTACAACTGGTATAAGAAATCCTCAAAGTTATCATGTGGAAGCAGAGAGTGTACATCTTTATTATATATGCAGGGGTGCTCTCAACAAGTTGATTTCATTCATGCAATTTAATCTCAAACAATGGTTGACTGTCTGGCCAGACACTGAACTTTAGTAATCTCACAAATCAATCATATGTTGTAATTGAAGTTGGAGGTTGAGATTTCTAATCATGATACCTGTTTAAATTTATCTGACTGTCAGCCAAAGTGTCTGTTGAGAATATTGAATTTTATTTCTTTCAAGATAGAATAAAAGCATCTCAGTATATGAATCTGCGAAAACAGGCTGACCAAATCAACTCTCCCCACAATTACTCAAAGAGCCCTTTCAAGGATAGGGTATTTTGAAGTTGCAAAGCAGAGATTGCATTCAATTATTTGCAAACATTCTTTGGAAATGAATTTGCACTGCCCACCCCCGCCCCCCAGTATAACCTCATCTCTGTCTCTATTTCTTACTCCTACCTTTCTTTTAACAGTACTGGAAAGAAAATAGGAGAGGCAAGGTAAAGGTAAAATATGTTTGCCACCAGCAGAGAATAAGCAATAAAAGATGAAAGTAAATAGGCAACAGTAAGTAGAACCTCAACAAAATAGCTCTTTATTGACTTTGGACTGATCCCACCATGAGTCACGGGAAGCCAACCTTGCTCCTTAACAGGGGCGGCACACCGTGATGCTGAGCCACGGGGGTTAAAGGCACACTCAGCAGCTACATAACTCTCACCTTCAATAACGTCGATATTAAATATTTTAATAAATGTTTAATGGAATATTCTGGCTTAGCATAAACTGTAAAGGTTTTTATTTCTTTTTTAATTTGGCAATTTAAGCATTATGTCTTAGATCACATTTTAATTGGATGACTGATTTTGCTGTAATACTCACTACTTAAAGATCTTTAAAGTGTCCTTATAAACTTCAAGCATTAACAAATATATGCAAATATAAGATCCCAATATTCTCATTTACTGGAGGTAATCTTAAGTTATTTTCTATATATAGTTACTACTGTGTCCCCATACACAAAATTCCTCCCCTCTTCTCTTGTGTCTTCTTTCACGTATTTTTTAACTGAAAGAAAAATGTTAAATGTTTTAAAAGTCAAATCCAAAAGTATTGGTTCAATGTTGCACTTTTTTCTATCAGTAGTTAATTCATCACTAGGAAAGCAGCCTAGTTGAGAAAGCGTTTTATTGGTTGGCTGTTTTCTTCTGGTAGTAATATCAGACACAAATGTGGAAAACAATTCAATCTTGACATCACAGAACATAGCATTTTGATTGTCACTATATACTAAGGAGAAAAATTATTAAATAAATTGCCTTTGAATGGCATCAAAGTCTGTTATCCACACATTTCAGGGTGGTTAAGGGATATGCAACAGTAACCCCATTGCACCTTTGCAAACCTTTGTGCTACCACTTCTGTACATGACAGTGATTTACTGATTTTCTACCCACTGGAATGTGAACTCTTGGACAACAAAGTGTTGAGATTTTTCAAAAGTTGAATCCCCAAGGTCTACCACAATATCAGGCATACAACCACACAGCAGACATTAAATTTATCTTTATAGAGAGAATGAACAAATAAATGGACAAGCTTCCTTTGAACAGAATTTGTTAATTCTGCTAAAGAGATTCACATTTATTCTTATTTTAGAAATATTTCTGACACTGCATTCTACGTTAAATAGATGCATGTTCTGCAGTGTTTACAGTGTGCTACCAATGACACATTTTAACTAGGAGGTAAGTTTTAAACTAGAAGGTAAGTTTTAGGAATATGACTGAGTAAATATCATTCGGCTAACTGATCATGAACTTTCACCATTTCTTGCAAATATCCTGCCCAGAAAGAGACTTAAAGGCCACTTATTCTGTTTGTAGCTTCCATATTTTTGCATCAATCAGCAGCCCCAGCTCCCTGGAACTCCCTCCTTCTCTGTTCTTTCAGACTCTGGCCTCTCTTGGTTTTCTAATCTCTCTGTCCATACTGTATGTTCCTTAGTAGTCACCTTCTACAGTCGCTGCTAAAATGTCTTTGACACCCCCCTTCAACACCTTCCTTCTGGGGGAGCTTTCCTAATTATTTCAACACCGTCGAGGAGATAATTCTCAGGATTCTATCTTGATCTCTAGGGCTAATCTCAGACTTTCCACTTCATATTTACCTCATCATATCTTTATCAGTTAACATCACCGAATAGGTCAGAGCCAGAAATATGAGTCTTTCTGGATATGTTCCTTTTACTCGCTTTTCATATTTAATTACCAAGCCCTATTGATTCTACTTCCTAGCCCCCCACACACCCTCGCACTGTATCACTTTCCTACCTGTGTTCAGGTCCATTATCTTATAGCTCCCTTAATTCCCTGTAATTGACACACTGTATTCAAATATCCTTACTAAAGCGTAAATCAGACCCTTCTTCTCTCCAACTAAATATTCTTCAATAGTTTACCACTGCACAGAGAATAACATCCAAATGTTTTAGGTTGGCATTTAAAGGGCCATCATGATATAAACTCAGCCTGCCATGACGCCCCTCCCAGGAACTCATCCGCCCAGATCCCCTCAAACACCTGAAGTTACCCCATGAATATGCCATGATCTCCTACACTTCCATGCCTCTGCATAAGCTGTTTTTTTGAAGGGGGCAGGAGGCGTTGTGCATGGTAAAGTGCTCTAGTCGACTCTGAATTTCTGCACGTCCTTTAAGTCACAAATTAATGACTTCCAGAAATAAGAAACTTATTTCCCAAGGCCGTCCATTCAACAGCATATAGAGCCAACAAGAGGAGATGTAAATTTTGTCCTTAACTGCATTCCTTGTAGCCACACAAAACAACTCTAATTTTTTCTTTCACGTGATATATCTCCAAATAATCTAAAACATGTTACTCCTAGTGCTTCTATTCTCTGAGGTAGATATCTACAAAGTCCTTTACAGAGGCCTCCTATTTGTAGCCCTCTCAGAGCTGGTGTCCAGAAATTTGCCGGGTACCCAGATAAGGTCTGACCATTACAGAGTTAAGCTCAGCTCTGCTTCTGAATGAGGCACACGTCCCAGCCAGCTGCTTAGTGCTCAGAGGTGGATTAGCCAGCAGGGAGCTAGGATTCACTCTCATCCCAGAGACAGGTGGGAATTAGACCACAGCTCTGTTTCCTTCACAATCTCCGCACAAATCACAAACCTTTTAGAATTCTGAGCTTGTGGGTAATTTTTTTTTTTTTAATTTCTCAGCTGTACCTTCACCTTGCTCTCCAAAGAAAGAAAATAAAATTAGGTCCAAAATCATTGATTAAGGGATTTAAAGTCCACAGAAAATGTGTGAGCAGGCAAGGAGGGAAAGAGCCATGGGGGATGTATACAGGGGAGAGTACCTCTATTTTTTAACAGGAGGGCTGTCACTCATCACAGAGAAAGGAACAGGCAAAGAAGTCCCTCTAGCTAGGGCTCCTTGAACTTCCTGTTTTGCTCTTCAAGTGTGCCGAGGTGCTAGGCTCTTTCATTAAGGCACCCCAGATAACCAAAAAAACAGGTGGTGGTGCTGCCTCGCCCGGGAACACTTGCCTCTGAACAGGTAAGAAGCTCTTCAATGTTAAAAATAAATCCCTGAAAGAATGTTAGCCCTCAGACCTCAGGTAAGAGGGATATTGTTCTCAGAACTTAGGAGATAAACAGTAGCCTGAAGATGCACCTCACTTTTACTAATGAAATTCTGTGATGTCCAAACTAAATTCCATTGCAATGTGTGAACTTTCACCATTAATTATAAGTGTAATATTCGGAGTAACACTTACAAATAAACTCCTGGCTCAAAAACTATACAAGCATTTAAATCTTATAGGAACCTCAAAGCACTCCTATGTTGTTCATTAATTATAAAAATATAGGTCAAATCTTAGAAATATAGTCCTGATGATTTTTTTTAAGCCTTTGCATGAATTTGCAATAAATCTAAGCAAATACCAAGGCAGGCACTCTTGGTTATACTAAATTTTTGTTAATTAAGTAAGCAGGTCTTAAATTTAAAACACCAGGTTTAAAATGTTACTTTTTCTAATGCTGTTTCCTGGACACCTTAATGCGGTATCTTGCCTACCCTTGGACTCAAAAATATCTTCAATTTGTTAATTCATTTCTGTCCACATCTCTTTAGAAAATACTTATTATTATAGTTGTTATACAGTTCCTTAAGTGCTTTTTTCCAAATTTCCATATCATTTGAGATTTTATATCTTTTCTAATATGAATTTCAATATCAATGCCTGGATTTCTTGTTACTATAGTAAAAATATTTCAACTAGTTTTCTTCATAAATATAAAATTCAAGGTGTTATACCATATTTAAGCTTCCATGAAGTCAAATAACCTAGAATTAGTGGATATTAATGTAAAACATAAGACATGTTCTTCCCACAGCTCTCTCCCTCTCAACTAATGGCAACTTCTTCATTCTATTTGCTCAGGGCAAAAATTTAAGTTAGTCATGATACACCTCATATGACCTTTCTAACCCTACATTCAGCCACTTGCTTTGTTCCCTCCGGCCACACTAGCATCATTGCTATCCCTTGAACGTGATTTTCCCAGGGCATCTCCCAACTCAGGGACTTTTCACTTGTCCTTCCATTACCTGTCCTCCAGACAGCCCTGTGGCTCGTCCCCTCGGCTCTTTCAAGCCCTCATCAAAGATGCAAATTCCCTTGTTCAGCAATCTCCATTTTCCTTCCCTGCTTTACTTTTCCCCCTAGCACCTATCACTATCGGACATACAATTATTTTACTTTTTGCCTCCCCCTATTTGGTGGGTAGAATTCTAAAGATACACCCCCAAGGTTTCTGTCCCCTGTTCAAACAAACACTAATCTAAGCACTGCTGTGAAGGGGCTTTGCCATATAATTAAAGTTGTTAATATATGATGATCTCCCTATTTTAAGGTCTGATTATCTGGGTAGAACCAGTGTAATCACCTGAGCCTTTAAAAGCTGAAGAGTGAAGCAGAGGAAAGATGGGGAAACGGGGACATCAGATTCGAAGTGTGAGAAAGACTCAGCGTCCACGGCGGGCTGGAAGAAGCGGGCACTGTGACGAGAAAGGCAGGCATTCTGAAGGAGGTGCGAGAGCCTCCCAGGTGACAACCCCTAGGGGACTAGAAATCTCACTCCTACATTCACAAGGAACCAAATTTTGCCAATAACTTGAGTGAACCTGGATGCAGATTCACCCTCAGAACTTCCAGAATAAAAAACAGCCCTGCTGCAAAAAGATGAAACATACCCTTTGATTTCAGCCATGTGACATACAGAGCAGAGAAACAGCTGACTGTGCGTGTACATCTGACCTACAGATCAGATATTGTTTTAAGTCAGCACATTTGTGCTGAGTCACTAAAATTGCAGCAACAGAGAGCTGATGCACCCTCTTAGAATACAGGCCTTATGAGGGCAGGGATTCTCATCTGTTTATTTTTCGATGCTGTGTTCCAGGACCTAGAATAGTGCCTGACAATCATAAACACTTAAACACTTGTTAAATTCATGGATTATATATGTAAGTACATACATTCTTTTCCACATAATCTATATTTCACATGGTCTTATAAAAATTTTTACCACAAGACGTTTTATTAAAATATTTAAAATTAAAATGTAAAAGCTCAGTTGATTTGAAAACTGTCCATTCTGCAGTTTATAAATCTGCAAGCTAGTGGTGGCTGTTGCCTCCGTGGAGCCGACACAGGAAGCTATCAAATTCCATTTCTAAAGTAGTGGTTTTCAAATTGCATCTTATAACCTATTGGCAGGTCATAAAATCAATTTATAGGGTTGAGCTAGGAAGGAAGGAAATAGAACCCAAACACCAGAACCGTAACTTTAGTGCGGGTGCATGAGTGTCTATGTGTGCGTTTATTGTTATGTATGCTGGATTAAAGAGTAAGACGTATTTTTAGTACAGGTACCACCAAACTAATTTGAAAACCACAGCTCTCAGGTCATCATGCTCTTTGCTGTGGACCAGGATGCAATTTAGGGTATGACCAAGGTGATGTGAAACAAAATGAATAGGGAATTTGTCTATTAAGAGAGACTGGTCAAGAAAGGAGGACACTATCCTAAGTCTATGATTAAATTGGTAAGACAAGAGGGAGCGCTATGATTAAAGATTTCACACAAATTGCACCACGTTAAGGTGAGGAAATGAACCTTTCCCCTCCTGCTGTGTTCTTCCTTTGCCTTGAGCCTGAAATAGCAACCCTAGACATTGTCACACAGATGTCAACAAAGCGTGGTCCCTAAGTCTTGGTATAAAATGTGGCAACATCTGGAAGGGGATGGCTTAGACTTTAATCAGCAAATCATCTTAAGACAAGATTTCTTTTCTCCTTTATACGGAAAGGACTAAAAACCCAATGCCTATCTATCTTTTGAGATTAGACATTTATTAGTGTCATATAAATTTAGCTGGAAAGGAAGTTAGAGATATCGTTGGCACATGGAACCAAAGAATAAATGTTGGTTAGAAGAACACGAAATTGAATTTAGCTCAACATCCTCATTTTTATTTTTATTTTTATTTTGTTTTGCAGATGAAGAGGCTTAACTAAAGGTTTATGCTATCCCCATTGTTATAACAATGTTACTCTTGACTTCTATTTACCAGCGATTACAATGTGTATTGTCAGTGGGCTGCCTAAAGATAAAGAAGAGAATAATGCAACTGTACATTGTTCTTCCACTCAAGGGCATACTCTGGGGAAAGGGGGGTGGGGCTGGGAATCATGCCATACATCTTTGTACTCTTGTTAGCGCCTACTGTGGCTGGGAAAGTAAATAAGATAATACCTACAATGCACTTATCAGAGTTCCCAGCACACTGTAAAAGCTATATAAATGCTCACATATTTGTTTTCATTGCTTTGATTTCAACATGAGCCTTATTATAGAATGTTTGTGCACAGGAAATTCTTAAAATCTTAAGATTTTGATTGCATTATAGAACAAAATAAAATCATTTGATGTTCTGAAAATCCATTTATATTTGAAGAGACATTCAAATATTATGGAATTCTCACCTGCTTAAGGCGCTTTAAGTAAATGAGTAAAGATGAAAGAATTCCAGTTTGTTAAAAATTATGCAGAAAATTTATTTTTTAAGCATAGAAAAAGTAAATAGACACAGGAGTCACGATTCATAAAAATAATATTACCACCGAAAATATAAAATCCTGTATAACATGAAGTTCATTTTTTGTTAGGTAAGAATCAGACATAAAAGCTACAGTGACCACTGGAGTTCAGAGTCGTCATTAATGGCCAAGAGGCCTTAAATCCTAAAAACCAAATGAATGTGACTTTCTTTAGGAGATGTTCCATAGAGAAAGAATATCAAAACATTAAAAGAAATTAATCACAGTCTATTTCTCTGAGGATTCTAGCAATGTTATTAAAGATTTTTCCCCTCAAATCTAACAAGCTCTACAGCACCTTCCCCCCTCCTCGTTACTTTAGTATTATGTAATTAACATTTAATCATGTGCTCTTTCACACTGGAAAGACTCCTTTT
This sequence comes from Mormoops blainvillei, assembly GCA_004026545.1. Taxonomy (NCBI): domain Eukaryota; kingdom Metazoa; phylum Chordata; class Mammalia; order Chiroptera; family Mormoopidae; genus Mormoops; species Mormoops blainvillei. The sequence goes on along the minus strand of PVJD01005650.1, from coordinate 99,381 downwards.
ATTAATGACTGCAAACTTCTTTATTATTTATCTTTAAATTGAGTTTGAAATCAAAAGGCTTTTGACACTTTCCATTTCTTTCTTTTTAACTTAGAAGTTCTTAAAAGTAATAAAATAGATGGTTGAGAATGTCATAGAGAGTCATAAGTTTCCACCTTTAAAGTGAGAAAGAAGGTTTGGGAAACAAATGTGCATCCTCCTTTCTCTACAGATGAAATGTTTGGGACTGAAGAACATGTGGCAAAATATTGATGTTCTTTGCCTTTTGTAGGAAATGGGTCAGAACAATTAGCTTGCTGAATCTAGTACAAAGACAGGAGGGGGATACAGTTCACATTTATAGTAGGAAGTATAATGTGAGTTCCAAATTAGTCTTGAATGAGAAATTCACCCAGCGCCCAACACGCAGTCAGTTCTGGAAGGTACCCTGCATCCCTGCTGAAGCCAAGCAAGCCTCACTGCTGTTTTTGGCTGAATGCTTTTCTCTAACATTAGACTTACTGGAGGAGCACTCTTGATTGGATATGGGCAATTATAAGGTAGGATGGACCTTATAGCAAATTTTAATCATTTAAGGGACACTTTGCTTGCAGTGATGATCTCGCAAAACCAACATATCGTGCATATGAAAAGCAAATACCTTTTGGCTGAGAACAGAGTTTTAGTTACTTTGTAACTTATTCCTGCTTAACTTCTAGACTATCTCATTTGTGGCTGGGACCAGTCAATCAGTGCCTCGGAGGCTGTTTGGCTCACCGTAGCCATGGGGACCTTATTCAAATCTGGCAAGAGCAAAACAATGCCAATGATTAAAGTAATAATCAGGTTTCTCCTCAATAACATTTCTGCTCTTTATACATGGCATAAACTATCTCTGTCCAACACTTCCACTCTGGGCAAAGTAATTGTACAAGAGCAATTCCAAGAATTGAAATTTCCCATACTTTTTACACTATTTCCATGGAGATGGTAGAGGCACTAATAAACTAATAATCTTGGAAACTTTATATGTTTTAATTAAAAAATAATTCAGCTATGATTGACATACAATATTATATTAGTTTCAAGTTTATAACATAGTGATTAGACATTTATATGATTTATAGAGTGATTGCCCTGATAAGTCTAGTACCTATCTGACACCATACATAGTTATAACAATATTATTGACTATATTCCCTTATAATCGATTTTTAAGCTGGAAATTAGTACTCCTTAATTCTTTCACCTTCTCCACATAGCCCTTCAACTCCCCTCCCATCTGATAACCGTAAATTTGTTCTCTGTATCTTTGACTTTTTTTCTGATTTGCTCATTCCTTTATTTTGTTTTCTAGATTCCACATATAAGTAAAATCATAAGGTATTTGTGTTTCTCTGTCTTATTTCACTTAGCATAATGCCCTCTCAGCCTACCATGTTTCACAACTGGCAAGCTTTCATTTTTTTGGCTAATATTTCACTATATATATATATATATATATATATATATATACACACACACACTTCTTTATCCAATCATCTGTTGATGGACATGCCACTTAAGATTCCTTCCATGTCTTGACTACTGTAAATAATGTTGCAATAACCATAGGGGTGCATACATCTTTTTGAATTAGTGTTTTTAATTACTTCAAATAAATACCCAGAAGTGGAATTGCTGAGCCATATGGTAATCCTACTTTCAACTTTTTGAGAAATTGTGATCCCGCCTCTATAGTGGCGGCACTCGATTTATAACCCCACCAACAGCACACAAGAGTTTTCGCTGCCACGCCTCCTCGCAGGCCCTTTCTGTTTATTGATTTATTAATGGTAGTGCATCTGGTTAATGTGAGGTGGTACTTTCTTGCTTAAATTCATTTCTACATATTTTATTCTTATTGATGCTGTTGTAAATGGGATTGTTTCCTTACTTTCTCTTTCTGGTAGTTTGTTATTGGTGTATGAAGATGCAAACAATTTCTGAATATTAATTTTGTATCTTCCTATTTGCTGAATTCACTTATTAGTTGTAATAGGTTTTTTTGTTGTGGTGGTTGGAATCTATCAGTTTCTCTTTATATAGTATTAGGGCACCTACAAATAGTGAGTTTTACTTTTCCTTTTCCAGTTTGTATGACTTTTATTTCTTTACCTTGTCTGAATGTTGTGGCTAGCACTTCCAGTACTACGTTGAATAAAGGTGGAATAAGTGGACACCCTCATGCTGTTTCTGATCATAAAGAAAGAGATCTTTCTGCTTTTTACTATTGAGCACGACTTTAGCTGTGCATTTGCTATATATGAGCCATATTATGCTGAGGTATATTTCTTCTATTGCCAATCTGTTGAGAGGTTTTATCTTAAATGGAATTTGGATTTCGTCAAATGCTTTTTCTGCATCTACTGACATGATAATATGATTTTTATCCTTCATTTTGTTCATGTGGTTTTTCTTGTTAATTGATTTAAACATATTGAACCAAACTTGCATCCCAGGAATAAATCCCATTTGATCATGGTGTCTGATCTTTTTAATGTATTGCTGAATTCAGCTTGCGATTATTTTGTTGAGGATTTTTGCATCTAAGTTCATCAGGGATAGTGGCCTATAATTTTCTTTTTTTGAGTCTTTGTCTGGTTTTGGTATCAGGGTAATGCTGGCCTTGTAAAATGAGGTTGACAGACTTTACCCCTCTTCAATTTTTTGGAATACAGAATAGCTATAAATTCTTTCTTTGAGTGTGTTAAAATTTGCCTATAAAGTTATCTGGTCCAGGGCTTTTGTTGGTTTGGAGTTTGTTTGTTTTTTTATTACTGATTAGATCTTATTATCAGTTAATACTCTGTTTAAATTTTTTCTGTTTCTTCTTGATCCATCCTTGGTATATTGTATGTTTTTTAGGAATTTATCCTTTTTTCTAGGTATCCAATTTGTTGGCATGTAATTGTTCACAGTGTTTCCTTATAGTCCTTTATATTTTTGTGGTGGTGTCACTTCTTTCATTTTTGATTTTATTTATTTGGCCCCTTCTTCTTTTTTTACTGCTGCTGTTGTTGTTTTATGAGCATGGTTAAACATGTATCTTTTTTATCTTTTCAAAGAACCAGTTCTTGGTTTCATTGATCTTGCCTATCATTTTTTAGATCTATTTCATTTATTTATGCTCTGTTCTTCATTAGTCCCTTGTTTATATCCACTTTGGGCTTTATCTGTTCTTCTTTTGGCCATTCTTTTTCTAACTCCTTGAGGAGTTTTAGATTATTTATTTGAGATTTTGTTTCTTGAGGTGGGCCTGTATTAGTATGAATTTCCTTCTTAGAACTGTTCTGTCTGTGTCCCATAGATTTTGGGTCATTGTGTTTTCATTTGTCTCAAGGTATCTTTTGATTTCTTCTTTGATCTTGCTGTTAATGAATTCATTGTTTAATAGAATATTATTTGGCCTTCATGTGTTTGTGTACTTTTTAGTTTTATTCTTGTAACTGATTTCTAGTTTCATATCATTGGATGGGAATCATATCAAACATCTTCTCCAATCTTCTTAATTTTATTGATATGAATTGTGGCCTAACATGTGGTCTATACTGGAAAATGTTCCATGTGCACTTGTGAATAATGTATATTCAGCTGCTTTTGGGTGAAATGTGCTTAACGTATCAATTAAATACATCTGGTTTAATATGTCATTTAAGACTACTGTTTCCATGTTGATTTTCAGTCTGGATGATCTACCCATTGATGTTAATGGGGTGTTAAGGTAGCCTACTATAACTATCAATCTCTCACTTTATATTTGTCAATATTTGCTTTATATATTTAGGTTCTTCTACACTGGGTATGTAGATATATATGAGAGTTAGTATCCTCTCATTGGATTAATCTTGACATGAAATGAAATTTGTCTCTTATTTCAGCCCTTGGTTTAAATCTATTTTGTCTAAGTATTGCTAACCCAGCTCTTTTTTTCATTTGCATTTGCATGAAATATCTTTTCCATTCCTTTACTTTTAGTCTGTGTCTTTCGATCTGAAGTGGGTCTCTCAGGGGCAGCACATATACAAGTCTCATTTTCAAAATCCATTTAGCTGCTCTACATCTTTTGATTGAAGTATTCAATCCATTTACATTTAAAGGAATTTCAATAGGCATATAGTTACTGCCATTTTATTGTTTTCTGCTTTCATAGTTCTGTTTCTTATGCTCTTTGTTCTCTTCTATGTTGATGACCTTCTATAGGGTCATGTTTGGATTTATTTTTCGTTATTTCTTGTATAACTCTTGTAGATCTTTGGTTTGCTGTTACCATGTGCTTTATATATAAGTTGATGGTTACTTAAGTTTGAACACATTCTACAATCACTACAATTTTTACTTACCTCCATGTTTATGTTTTTGTCACTTTTTACTTCTTTATATGTATCCCTTAATTTAGTGCTGTAATTACACAAGCCTTTTAACTTTTGTATGATCTTTATAGTTGGTAGATCCACTGCTATTTCTAAGTGTCTGCCTTTGTCAGTGAGAACTTTTTTCTTTCCTATATTTTCTTACTCATATTTCTGATCTTCTCTACTTAAAGAAGTCCTTGTAATATTTTTTCTAATGCTGGTTTAGTGGTGATGTGCTCCTTTACCTTTTTCTTGTTTTGGAAAATGATCTCTCTTATGATTCTAAATGATAGCCTTGCTGAGTAGAGGAATTTGGGTTGTAGATCTTTTCTTTAATTACTTTAAATATTTCGTGCTAATTCCTTCTGGCCTGTAATGTTTCTGCTTAAAAAATTAGCTAACAGTCTAATGGGAGCTCCTTGGTAAGAAACTAACTGATTTTTCTTGCTACTTTGAAGATTCTCTTTTTGTCTTTAACCTTTGGCATTTTAATTATGATGTGTGTTGGTGTGGTCCTCTTTGGGTCCATCTTGTTTGGGACTCTTGTGTTTCCTGGGCTTATTTGTCCATTTCCTTCACCAGGCTAAGAAGTTTTCCTATCATTATGTTTTCAAAAAGATTTACAATCTCTCTCTCCCTTCCACCTTTCTCTTCCCTTCTGGCACCCATATAAGGGACCAGAGGTCCCTTAAAATCTCTCTCTCTCTCTCTTTTTTTTTTTGCTGTTTTGATTGGGTGTTTTCTGCTACCTTGTCACTGATTCACTTCTATGCTTCTTCTAATCAGCTGTTGATTCCCTTTAATCTTCATTTCAGTTATTATATTCTTCATTTTTGACTGGTTATTTTTATGGTTTTTCTTTGTTGAGGTTCTTACTAAGTTCATCTACTCTTCCCCTAAGTTCATCGAGCAACCTTATAACCAGTGTTTTGAACTCTGAGAGATTGCTTATCTCCATTTCATTTAGTTGTTTTTCTGGAGTTTTGTCCTTTTATTTCATTGGTACATGTTTCTTTGTCTCCTCATTTTGGCTGACATCCTGTGTTTGTTTCTATGATTAGGTAGATATGATACATCTCTCAGTCTTGGCAGAGTCACGTGTGATGCCAGTAGCATATTCTCCTATTCACCTGAGCCAGGTCCTCCAGGTACTCGCTTGTGTGTGTCATCTCCCACTGTAGCTTAGCCTTGATTGCTATTGGCCCTTCAGTGAGTGGGACTTATCTTCATGCGGCCTGGTTGTGTGAGCTAACAATGACTACAGTGGACAAGCTGTTGTGCAGGGGCCAATCCCATGAACCAGAAGTTTGTCCCTTGGCTATGTCGTTTGTGGCACTGGTTGGGTGGTGCTGTGGTGTGGTCTGAAGTCGGCCACATGGTGTGTTGATTTTACTGCTTCTGAGGAGGGACTCTGGTGCAGGCCAAGGTCAGCTGCCATTTGTGCTCAGTTTGGCCCCACCTGGTGAGAGCTACCAGTTAGTTGCTGGTCTGCATGCTCTGCAATTGGTTGCTGCTTCTGGTGTGCTTGAGAGGGGCTATGCTGTGAAACAAGGCTGACTGCAGCTGGTGCCAAGCCTGGAGTCCTTCAGTGGTCACCCAGGGGCCAGCCAATAGAGGCCATAGATTATGCCAGGCTAGGGGCCACCTGGTGCAAGTTACAATGCAAGTTGAGACCAGTCATCACTTGTGCTGGGTCTGGGGCCACTTAAGAAGCATAGGGCATGCTGAGGTTGGCTGCTGCTTGTTTGGGGTCTGTGGTCCTTTCAGGAAAGTCTATAGCATGAGCCAGGCACATTAGTTGGGTGGGATGGAATCTCAGGGAGTCACCTTGGTGGGGCAAACGGTATTATCCAGGTTACTGGAGAGCTCATATTTGGCACTTGCCAGCTAGATTGGGGGGAGGGCTCAACAAAGAGCAATGGTGCCTTGTAGTGTGTTAGTCCCTGGAGGGAGCTGCCCTGACCACTACCCCTCCAGCTCTCATCCTCAAGTTAGTTAATTGAGGTCCTCCCCATATGTTGCTGGCACTTTTTCAGATGGTACCTCTGTGCTGGAGCCCATAGCAAGTGAGTGTGTGCGTAAGTGAGACCATGTGGTAGCCACTCAAGAGCAATGCCTGGGACTCCAAAAGCCCTCAGTCTCACTCAAATGCAATCCCTGCTTATTTTCATAGCCAGATGATATGGCATTTCCTCTTTCTGGCTTTGATGCCCTAGGCTGGGGATCCCTGTCTGGGGCTGGGACCCCTTGTTCCCCATGGGGGTCCTCCACAGCTGAAATATACCTCCCAATTCTTAATTGCAACAATGTGGGGTGGAACCTGACCATTCCATGTCTCATCATGGTTTCTTATTTATATCCTTAGTTAAAGGACTTCTGTTCTCAGTGATAGTTGTTCTATAAATCAGTTGTAATTTTTATGTAATTGTGAGAAGAGGCAATCTACCATCTTGACTGGAAGTTGCTCAGAACTTTGCTTCTTTAACACCTCAGGGGATTTATCTACATTGTTCTGTGAGTTAAACTAACATTCATTATTGCACATCTTTTTTCACCAGGCATTCATTTGAAATGCCATGATGTTCCTTTAGTCAAAAATGTCTAAGTAGCTTCATTTTCATCAGCAATCTTTTTCTTGTGAAGTAAAAAAAGAAGAGAAACAATAATTTAATTTGAGTGTACCTAAGAAGCTCCTTCTTTCATGTTCTATTATCTTCTCTATGTGATTATTTTTCCCTTTTATATGAGAATCATAAACTCTCAGAATTAGAAAAATGTTAAGAGTAATTTAATCCAAACATCTACTGTTGTATAAATTCTCTCTACAATATCTTTAATGAGGTCCTCCATTAACAGCTGTTCTCTAGAGCAAAATATATGGAAAAAAATAGGAAGTGTAACCCAACTAAAACAAACTAGAGGATCTAGATGTGGTCTTTGAGAACTCATGAGTTCTCAGTCTCTTATCCATCTTGTTTTATTACATTATGAAGAATTTGTGACACAGGGACATAATTTTAAGTTTGTACCATTGAGAATATGGCCCAACTGGGAGGGAATCAACAGTTATAAAACAATTTACTATGAGAATTTAGATCATATCATCTTGCCTTTTTATTTCCATGATTAAATATGTTAGAAGCGATTTTTAAAGGTCTACCTCATATGAAAAGAACTATAGGAAACTTGTATCACTATTACTTAAAAACAAATTATTATCTAGTATAAACTACAGGTTAATAAATTAGGTCTAGAAAGGGACTGTGTGGTTTGAATCCTGGCTTCTGTATTAATTAGCTCTATGACCTTGGACAGTCAAAGAACATTCTGAAGTTTTGATTTACTTATATGTAAAAAGAAGACATTATCTTCTTCACTGGGCTATGAAGAGAATTAAATGAGCTAATTCATATTAAGCATTTTGTTCACTATATAGCATATGTTTTAAGTATCCAAAAATGTTAGCTTTTTCATGTCCATTGAAGTAATAAAAACATAAAAATTCAGTTGTCGAGAACTCACTATATTTTTTTTAAATTGTTTTAGGATCTCAAACCTTCAGTGAATTTCCATGAGTGCTATTTTGGACTAAGAATTCATAGTGTTATGAAAATATATTTTCATGCTATAAACAGCTTATGAGGAAATTTTATATAGCCAGATGTTTTAAATAAATCAATATGGATTATATGCTAACTGAATAATACATTCATTTTAATTAACTTATCATGTGCTCTGTGGATTTTGGAATGGTGTGCCAGCATTTGGTCAAAAACTTAGAGTCACAAATAATTTGACAAAATATGAAGTTATTTATGATATAGAAAATTGATTACTTCTGTGTCTGAACAATCATTACTTGGTAGACTGAATTGTATGTCTTTTGGGATTATAAAATAATCCTTTTGAATATGTCCAGAAAAGGTTTTCTAAAAACTGCTATTGCTAAACAATATCATAAATTAACTGGTATCTAGTTTTATGTTACCTTTTTTAATAAAACATCCCCTTATACCATTATTCTGTTCTAGTCCCCAATTATTCAAATCTAACCAATCGTCTGCTTTCCCCTCAGAGCAAAAAGCCAAACAATCAGCCTGCAAACCAAAGAGTCGCTGGTTCGATTCCCACTCAGGGCACATGCTTGGGTTGAGGCTGGGTCCCCAGTAGGGGGCGCTTGAGAGGCAACCACACATTGATGTTTCTCTTCCTCTCTTTCTCCCTCCCTTCCCCTCTGTCTAAAAATAAAATAATTAAAATCTTAAAGGGAAAAAAAAGCTAAAAAAGAAGAGAGAACTTTCAATAGATGAGTCTACAAGGAAAAGAATTTAAAGTCTGACAGTCCAGAATACCCATTGAGGTAATTAGTAAGTTAAAGAATAACGTTATTTTTTACTTGTCTCACATTTCCCAGAAGTCAGTCACTGCAAGCTGAAACACATCATCTAAGGAGTAATCTTTTCATATTGATCTATGGAATACACCATGTTAATGTGAGCACTTAACGAATTATTTATGGTAACATCAATTAAATAGGTCCATGTAAAGATTTACATTCTATTAGAAAACTATTTATTGATCAAGAAATCAGGAAGATCAAATAATTACTTTTATAAAAATGAAAGAATCTTAGTTGGCAAATTCTATTGAGTCAAATATATAGTAAAATCTTTTTACTTTGAGAATCTATTCAGATTACTATCCATGAGAAGAATAAGGGATCAGGTCTCCTTCCCAGCATTTTTAATATGTACTCTTGGGGGTTTCATATTACTGTCAGTATCTCATGAAGGAACAGTGTTTGTTTATTAGATAACAAGACAGTTGATAGCAATCTATAGATGTTATTCTGAATGAAGGAAAAATGTGCCATGAAAAAAATTAGGGAGAAAATGGAAAAAAATATACTATGGAAAACTATATTCTCTCATTCTACAGCCACCACTTAAAGGTGTCATTGCACACACTCCATGCTTTGTTAATTCAGAGACATTTTGCTCACCAAGCTGGCTGTCCACTTACCCTCGTTGTTTTTACTTTATTCCCAGAGGAACAGCTCCATCCTTTCCGATCCGGAAGAACTTTACATTCCTCTCCCTCAAGACATGGCTGCATGTGGCACCACCATTTCTGTTCCACGATTGAAGCTACAGGAGATGGAAAAATTGATTCAGCATTTTCCATTTGGGTTTGTTAATTCTCTGGGTGCACATTTAAAGAAAAAAAGCCACAAATTGTTCCCACCACTGAGTAGACAGGGTTTTGAGGCCTGCTTCCTTTTTGTCCAAGGGGGCTAAATCTAGATTTTCTGAATATAACAATTATTTTAATTTTTAATTTCACTTCATTGTGGTATTCTTACCCTCTCAATCATGAGATCCACCCTCTTAAGTGTTTAAATTCACAATATAGTATTGTAAACTATATGCACATTTTTAAAGGGTTTTTCATGTGAATATACAGGCTTCATGAAAATGAATATATTTGAAAGAAACTATGAGACTGTATGCATGCACTGATATACATAAACATATAAGAAAATAAGCCCCTGAACAATTTAGAGCAAACATTTTAGAATAAATGTTATATTCCCACAGTGGGCAGGAACTCAAGAGGGTATTAGAGTTAACACAATTTTTTTTCCTTACTGTGGGCAGTAACCATAATCATAAGAAAAACACCATGCTAATATGAGCAGTTAAATTATTATTTATGGTTGCATCGATTAAATGGCCAATATAAAGACATATCCTATTGTAATTAGGGGAATACTCAAGTAAAGAAATTAATATTTTGATGTATCTCTATAATAACCAGAATTTTATGTAAATTCTATTCACAATTAAACATTCTCTCCTATGTATGGTGTTTATTTTTTTCATTCTTAAGAACCATCCATGGGTTTAGAAATTCATACTATTTAATCATCTGTTTTCTTCTTTTCTCTCCCAATTAATTCATATACACACATCTTCAGCTGACAATTCAATATTTCATGGTATCAAAGAAAGAAGCACATAGATTTGTTGGGACCTCCTTATAAGGCCTATTGTTACTAAACTGCATAAGATCTTAGACCTTCTTCCAAATAACCTCATATCAGCCACATAGTTTATAATGTGGTCCCTCAGAATTGGCCCCAGGCAACAGCATTATAGTGGGGTTCCAGTTCTACACAGTCCCCATCCACACTACCACAATGAGCAACGTAAAAGTCGCACCATCCACGCAAGACGGAGCAGCTCGCGTGGTGCCTGCCACCTGCCCGGGGAAGCAGGAGCACTTGACAGTTTGTGACCGTTCTTCTATCTTGTTCTTATTACAGCATCTGTGGAGAGCCACCACTTCGCAAGTGCCCGTTTTAACATGGTGAGCTGTACAAACAAAAACAAAAGAAGAGACAACATTGAGAAAGCACTGGACAATTCCTTCCTCTTTTTAATTTAGAAGTGCATTAAATATAGCTCTATAAGGGACCCACCATGCATGAAACTAGAAATACAATGATGCTGACTCCATAATGCAGATTTTATTTCTTTGCTAAATGTGGCAGGGCCATTTCTGCCAGTAAATGCTTGGTGAAGCAGGAACAATTAGTGACTAGATTAAAATAAGCTGTTAGAAGAGTCTGAACTATAGAGGCACTATATGATGCCATCAAAAACCTATTTATTCACATGTGACTTCTTTTTATACCTTTTTTTCAACATGACAATCAAGGTAAGTTAAATCCCTGAACAAGGCACACTACAAAGGATTGATATAAAGGTTATGTTCTTCTGGGGGTGAGTGTAAGGTTAGGCAGAATACCAATTTCCAAGAAGAGATGATGAAGGGGAGATCCCTTCCCTTGGTATTCATCTGCACAACTTCCCTGTAAATGAACTAATTGGTTGATTCTTGAAATTGCTATTATTTTCCCAAAAGTTCCAGCCAGTTTTGGGACCCAAATATCATTCCTTCCAATTTTGCCTGAGAGGACAACTGCCACCAAATGGCACCAAGTACAGCCAGAATTTGGGTGGATTTACACCTAGCCTAGAGACCCAGTCCAAAAAGCTGTGAGGTTCCCTGCCCATTTCGTTCACCTTACAGGAAGGCTACAAAGGTGAAATTTGGGATGACTGAAATTTTTGGACCTGACATCACATTATGATAAGGTTCTAGTTTGCTGTCATCATTATTTTTTTCAGCATTTCTTCTTCAAAGTATTACCCCTGCTGTGAAATGAAAAAGCAAAATTTTCTCTGCTAAAAATAAAAATAGCTTTGAATCAAACATTTGTTGAAACACTATACTTTCAGAAGTTTTAAAACCGTGATTGCTATAAAAACAGAAATTTAAATAGAAAAAAAGTAGAGATCTGAAGTTATTTAATGTTATAAACATATTGCAACTCATTGTAAATGAAATCAGCACATTATGCATATCTATTATTTTCCCCTGGGAGATGAGGAACCATTTTGCAATAACCCAGGTTAGCTAGCGTGTTTAGATTTTTCTTGTGAAAGAGGGCATATCTCACATATTGTCCAACTCATACCTCCATGTGAGTCCAAGAACCTCAGGCATGACCTATGGTTTTGACATGTAATCCTCAAAAGAACTTTCAGGAAGAAAATACCATTTCCAAGGTCACAAAGATTTTTCTGCCACAGTATACATGAGGATTTCCCTGTGTTTGATCCAAATACAAAGCTATCACTACAAAAGCTAAAAACTTAAAAGCCAGCTTTCTGTTCCTGTCCTCTCATGCTCTGGAAAATACTTTCCATTTGTTTTAATTTATTGAATCTTTTGTTTTACACAGGTCATTACTCCACTTTCTACATGGTACTTAGACACATTTTAACTGAGTCAATACCGCCATCAGGCATAATTCTGAGTCCTGGGGCTGCACCAGTGAATAAAAGGGACATAGACCTTATCCTCACAGAGCTCATATTCCTCTGGAGAAAACAAATAATAAATACCTAAGTTAATGATTCTGTAGCACAGTATTAAGTTTTTAAACACCTTAAAGGAAATGCAGTATGTTTATTGAGAATAATGAAGCAGAGGGAGAATGTGTATTTTAGCAGAAGTATCAAGGAGGACCTCTCTAAGGAGCTACATGAATGATGACCTCAGTGAGGAGAAGGACGCTTCCATTATGAAGATCTAAGAAAGGAGGAGCATTCCAAAGGGAAGAAGCAGCAACGACAAGATACTAAAATGGGGAAAAGCACGGTATGTTCTCAGGACACTAAGATGACCAGTGTGGTTGCACAGCTGAGAGGTTGAGGGAAATGTGTCAGAAATGTAGGAAGATCAAGTAAGGGCTAGTATGACACAGTAAGGAGATGGGATTTTATTCTCATTGCAAGGGAAAGTCTTCAGGTAGAACTGGTATGATCTCATCAATGCTTTAGGAGTTTGCTCAGGCAGCTCTTTAGAGAAGGGACTTAAGAAAGCAAGAGTGGAATCAGAGGAAACCAATGATAAAGAGATTGCTGGAGTCCAAATGATGAAAGATGGAACTTGGACTAGACTAACAGCAGCAGACTTGCAGAGAAGTAGCAGGCTAGGGGTATTTTAGTGTAGCGTTGGTTTGACTTGCTAATGGATAGAATGTAAGCTGAGGGGGGGAAAAGGAATGAAGGATTACTCCTAAGTTTGTCCTGAGCAATTAGGGGTTAGCGGGGCTGGGAGATAGGGAAATCTTGGGGAAAGGGGGATCTGACAAAAGATAGGTTGGGCTAGAATGTGCATAGTTCTCTTTTGTCTGTGTTAAATGTGAGATCCTTTTAAGTCACTCAAGCAGAGATATAAATCAGGCAGCATCATTTATGAAGTAGAGTTTCAGGAAGAAAAATGGGCTACAGATACACACTCAGGAGATCTAAACCAACAGGTGATATTTCAAGCCATGGACTAAACCAAATTATCATGGAAAGGTTACCAAAAACGAAAAGAAAGAATGTCCAAAACCTAGATCTGCAATGGTACAAACAAGAAAAATAAAAAATAAAAATAAGGAGCAGCATATGAGATAGAGAAAAAGAACCCCAAATAAAGGCATGGAAAAGCAATGAATAAAATGTTTCAAGAAGGAGGGATTGATCAGCTATATCAAAAGCTGCTGAAAGGCTCAATAAATAAAGAGAAATGATAATCCCTTAAAGTATTATGGTGTGGTTAAGAGCACAGACTCCAAAGCCAGGGTAGCTGGGTTCAAATCTAAGCTCTTCCCAGCAGTGGTGTGACACTGGGCAAGTCGTCTTAAGTAGCAGGGTTCATGTCTAACAGAGGGATAAAAACAGCATAGTCTTCATATGGCTGGTTTGAGAATTCAATGCTTTATCACATATAAAATATTTAGAGCATTTCCTGCCTCTTAGTAGGCATTCACTGTTAGCTTTTACCATTGCTAGCATTTGAACTTAGCAAAAATCCTTTCAGTGGCATGATGAAAATAGTCACGATTGAAGTATGTTTAGTATAGAATGGGACGTAAAACTCTACAGATGATCATAAAAATTTCTTTCATGGAATTTTTCTTTGAAGGGAAGAAGGAAACAGATGCCATAAAAGCATGCTTACTTGCTGGACTAATCTGGTAGAGAGAAATACTCAATATAGGAGAGAAAACAGGTAATCGAAAAAGAATATTTTTAAGAAGGAAAAAGGAATTGAGATTAGGACACCACAGGGGTTGGCATCAGATTGAAGTGGGGACACTTGATCCATGTTACCCAGACTCAAGGGTGATATACAGATGCAGAGGCAGGTAGATGTGAGTGGATCAGTTTCTTATCTGATTTTATATACTTTTTCTATGAAATATGAGAGATGTGTGAGAATAAAAAAGAGTAGATAAAGCAAATATCTCAGAAAGAGGAAAGGTAAATTTACTGAGAAGGAGTGGTGGCTGGTCTGGCCCAGGGCTGGCCGATGATGTGCCCAGTGCTGTGCAGGCAACACAGTGGAGTGGAAGATGGGGTGGAATTACAGAGCAGAATGGGGACGAACGGCTCTGTGGTGATGCATTATTTGGGATGCTTGGATGTTTTTATGGTGATTTAGGGAAACGGAGATGTTAATCATGAGGAGATGAATCCTGCAAGTCTTTGAATGGAAGCCAGGCTAAAGATGAGATATTATCAGGGCTGCTTCAGACAGTGAAGGTGTTAGGCAGAGCACTAAGCTGAGGCAGCTTTGGAAAGAGTCTGATGGGCGACGGGGCTCTGTCACCTTCCACAGCACTAGGGCAGCCGGGGCACTCAGTGAAAAAGGCATCATTTCAGCACCAAGGCCGTTTTACCAACTTTGTTATAAGAAAGACTTTATCATACACTGGAAAAGAATTACAAGTTAAAACACTTTATCTGATTTTTTTGTCCCAATGCCAACATTAAAAATTTCACTTTGACAAGAAAAATAAGAGGATAAAGTCATTGCGGTAGTCATTAGGGCTGTTCGCTAAATATTTATGGTTCTCTCCTTTCTGGGGACGTGGTAATACTGTATTCCTTCACCCCATAAAATTTAGATGAAGTGATGTGACTTGCTTAGGCCAATGAAATGAAAGTGAAGTAATGTGAATCGCTTATGAGAAGAAGTAAAAGGTATCAGTCTCTGTGGACAACGAATCTATGGTAAAGGAAGCAAGGCTATACAGTGGGGTGAAGACAGTCTCTTCAATACGTGGTGTTAGGAGAACCAGACAGACACAGGCACAAAATGAAACCACACCATTTTCTTACATATACAAAAATACATGTAAAATGGATTAAACACTTAAGTGTAAGACCTTGAACCATATACTCCTAGAAGGAAACATAGGCAGTAAATTCTTTGACATTGATCTTAGAAATTTTTTAAAAATATATCTTTTCAGCCAAGGGAAAAAAGAATAACAATTGGGACTACAACAAACTAAAAAGTTTTCACACAGTGAAGGAAATCATCAACAAAAGGAAAAAGACAACTCCACTGAAAGGGAGAACACATTCACTCAATGCATCATTGATAAGGGGTTAATATTTTGGATATATAAGACACTCATACAACTTAACACCAAAAAACACAAACAATCTGAATGAAAAATAGGCAGAGAACCTGAACAGACATTTTTCCCAAGCAGTCGTACAGATGGCTAATAGACATATGAAAATATGCCCAACACCACTAGTCATCAAGTATATGCAAATCAAAACCACAATGACATTTTACCTCACACTTGTAAGATGGTTATCATCAATAAATCAACAAACGAGTGTTGGCCAGGATGTGGAGAAAAGGGAACCCTCATGCACAATTGGTGGAAAGGCAAATTGGTACAGCCACTGTGGAACTGTATGGAGTTTCCTCAAAAAATTAAAAATAGAAATAGAACTGCCTTATGACCTAGCTATCCCACTGCAGGGCATTTATCCAAAGAAATCCAAAATGCTAATTTGAAAAGATATACACACATCTATGTTTATTGCAGCATTATTTATAATCGCTTATGGAAGCAACCCAAGTATCCACCTTAGGAAGGTATGGCACATATACACAGTGGAATACGATGCAGTCGTGAAAAGAATGAAATCTGACCTTTTGCAACAACATGAATAGACCTAGAGGTAACTGTGCTAAGTGAAATGTCAGAAAGAAAAAAATACCATATAATTTAACTTATAAGTGGAATCTAAAAAAAAAAAGTAAGCAAACATAACAGAAACAAACACATAGCTACAGAGAACAAGTTGGTGGTTACCAGATGGGATGGGTGTTAGGGGGGCTGGGTGAAAAAGGTAAAGAGATTAAGAAGTACAAACTGGTAGTTACAAAATAGTCACAGAAATGTAAATTATGCCACAGGAATATAATCAATAATATTGCAATAACTATGTATGGTATTAGCTGGGTACTAGACTTATTGGGGGATCACTTTGTAAGGTATATAAATTTCTAATCACTAGGTTGCACACCTGAAACTAATACAACATTGTATATCAACAGCAACTAAAAATAAATTAAAAATTAAAAATAGCTAGGGTGTAATTCACCACATATCTCCCTACCAGCCAGAGCAACCAATTATGTCTTGATAATGAAGACTATATCACGGTGGGTCCCCAGCAGAAGAGACATGGAACAGAGTCCCCACCAACCACTATGGATGTATGCATGAGAAATAAACCCGACATCACGACAAGCCTCCAACGCTTGGAGGTTGTTTGTTACTGCCCCAAAAGTTAGCCTACCTTGGCCATGCAGTGGTACTTTCTCCGGCTTCCTAGATGTTTCAGTATATTTTCCCAAATACATTAGCTGGAGGATATTTCACTAAGTATGGTCTCTCAAAACCTGGATTGTCGTACCTCATTTGAGTCAACGAAGAATAAATATGAAAAAGAAAATGTTGTTTAATTATATAATTCAAAGGATTATAATGAATTATTCCACAGCTGGATAATTGCGTTGGCTGAGTTTGGTATGTCATAGCTCTGAGGAAGAAAATGCGCTTCTATCTCCTTTGAGGAGAAAGGACGTGAAATGACGTCCATGCGGTATAATGAAGAGAAGGGTAAGGTAGGAGCTACACCGGGAAGACAGAGGGGCATGCCCCCTTCAGAGAACAGGGTGCTAAATATTAAGAGATTAATAACAAAGGTGACCAGGAAGAGCAGGCCTGACAGACATAAGGGTTTTCTGCCCTAAACTTTCTCATCATTGCTTGTGCATAAAATACTCAGCCACACAGGTACTGTTTTCTAGTAAGAAATGGGATTTTTGTGAAAAATCTCCCCCAGTCTTTGTTGTTCTTATTAAAATATCTGCAAAGCTTATTGGGAGGAATAATGAACCTTTTAAAAACAGAATAGATGATAGGTAGGTAGATGGATGGAGGGATAGATGGATGACCTTGCACTGAAAGTCTGAAGGCATGGGTAGGGAGAATACTGACTGTTCCAGGATTACTGTATATCAGCTGGTAGACAGGCCAAGTGGAGTGAGACACCTCAAAACAGGGAAAAGGGAGAGGGATCTTCTAGTAGAATTTAGTTCACCTAAGCATAGCATCTGTATGCATTAATATAGTTTTCTCATTTGTCTGATGTGTATCCTAACTTCTTGTGATAACCAAATTCTGTGGACAAAGACTAATTTTTCCTGTAAATGCTCAGTATGTGGTATGTGTTTAATAGATGGTAAACAATTTAATAAGGTAAAAGTAATTCCTGTGGTTTTCTTTTAAAAGGTTAATGAGACTGTAAGAAATTTAAGCAGTTACTAGAATTCTCTACACAGATTCAGACAGAGCTCATGATAAACTAGCCTAAATAGACTATTAGGGCTTTCCAAATTAACAAAATAGGTTTTACAGACAATCAGTTAGCATCATAATAAAATGGTGCAAGACGCCCCCTGGAGAAAATTTAAATGGGAAAAAGAAAAACAATTTTTTTTTAAATTTTTTAAGTCAGAATTCCCAAGTTAAAAAAATAAAAAATAACTTTTTGCTATTCTGCTCCTTTTTCCTCTCTGGATGTGATGCATAAACAGAAAGTTGCCTCCTCCACTTTTAAAAAATGGCACTAGAGACAGATTAGTTTAATTCTTATAAATATAGGAATACCAAGTCTTACTTGGTCCTAATTGTCCCTTTGAAGTTTATTACCCTTATGCCTTATTTCAACGATAGGATCATTGGCCCTATAAAGCCCCAGAAACATGGCATTAGGAAATTGCCACTTAAATCATATCTTAAGATTCTTAAATGTTTTCCAAAGCTATTATGACTGTTATATTCTGGCAGGAAGTCCTATAAGGCATTTTTTCCAAGTGTGTTTTTGTTCCCAAATGACTTTTTACTTACTGATAAGAACTCCTCCATAAGGGGGCAAAATCTGAATTAAATAGCATTTCATTTGTAAGCATGCATAATTTTAAAATATTATATATACACAATCATATGTATACATACGTGTTTATATATGTTAATACGGTCACATTTTATTCACCTATAAATACCCCGTTATGAAAAATGAGTTCAAAACAGAACAATATTTATGCAAATCATTCACCTTGAGTACAGGTTGCTGGCCTTAGGTTAATAAGAACCCAGAGTTATGCAAATCACATTCTGTATGTAAGAATAATTCATTTACTCTGGAAACTATGTGTGGAATAATGGTAATTGCTAACGTTTACTGAGGTTTTACTCTATGCCAAGCGTTTCTCTATTTTATCATCACAGCAACCATTAAAGGGGAAGCTATAATTATCCCAAACCTACAGACGCAGAAACTGAGCCACAGCAATGTTAAGTAGCTTGCCCAAGATGATCTAGCTGGTAACAGACAAAAACCAGAGACTAGAGTCCCGGCGGTTCGCTTTCAGACGCCGTGACCTGAAATACTATCGTCAAGTGACTTTTCAATAGAGTTCCACTCGTGCAACAGACTGTAGTTCCCAATGACATAGAGGAATGCAGGAAGTGTATTGCTGTCCCCACATACAATGCTCGGTAGTCTCAAAAGGCCATGGACTCTGGAACTAAAACACCTCAGTCCCAGCCTATTTTCACCTGTACTGTAGTAAGTAAACCTTTAAACGAGTCCATTCACCTTCAAAGAAGTGGTTTGTTCATGCCAAAAATGGCTCCATGGAGTTCTTATGAAGACTAAATGAGATAATGTGTGTGAAACTACTTTTCAATTGCTTAGCAACTGAAATGTTAATCTTAATTTTTACTTTTAAAGTAATCAGTGAATATGAAAATGATGCAGCATATATAAACTATAAAGACAGCTGTTCGGGAAAGTTACCTACATTTCATAAAAGTTCTAATTTTTCAAAAAATCTATATGTACTTGTATTGACATAAGATATATGTAAAAAAATTGAATCTGACACTTAAAGCTACAGAGAGAGTAAATTTAGCATTAAATTGTGAATTTGTACCTATCAGGTTTCCTCTCCACTGAATTTCAGTTCTTATTTATATTCTGACTTGTCTCATTGATTCCAAAATTTTGTTTGTCTCCATACACTCCTACTTAATAGTTTTTACCCAATTTGACTAGCTCCCTAGAGAGTCTGCAGTATACCTTCTAAGCAGAAATAAAGTATCATCTACGTGAGCAAAATAAGCATCTAAAATGCAGGCTAGTTAATGGATTTAGGTTGCTGTAAATCACTTTGAATGGAAAAAATGTGCTGAAACAAAAAGTTTTTGAGACAGCTAATTTCTCACTTTAATTCATTAGAATGAGAAAATAGGGCATATTTTTAGACTTCCTGGTGAAGCAATCTAATTAAAAGAAATGGTCATTTAAATAAGTTCAATAAAATTTCAAAAATGCATAATTTATGAAGCCAGGGTGATCAGGAAGGAAATAGTCACGTGCCGGTGACATTTTTACAAAGCCTGTTTTCTGAAACTTCTCCAGTTTTATGTGGAAAAAATAAAATTATTGGGGAAAGTCAGACTGCCACTAAAGACCATCCCTAATAACAATATAGTCTATTAATAAAAGCAAACTCTCAACAGAGAATGTCCTAAGTCTACTTTAAGAGAAAGAGGCAGAACAGATTTGCTCCTGTGAGAATTTTAGATTCATTTTCCCTCAGTTTGAACATGAACACCTTGTACATCCTCATTTTAAATGAGAGTTGATATTGGGGGAGGCAAACCTCAAGCAACAGTAAACTGCCCAGTAAGTTTTTCTTGGAAGGCCTGTTCTGAAAAAGAGGAACGAGATCAAATTCATCCATCTGGAAATTTGGACTAAAATACAGAATTGCCACATGGAAACAGACATTTAAGCCCAAAGGTCATCTAGTATTAGGAGTCAGATGACCCATGGAGGGTTTTTGTGTACCTCATGGCGATGATGAGAAATAGGGGTCTCAGAGGAAGTAGGCAGCAGAGGTGTGAAGAGAGGTAACAGAGAGAGTAGGTAGTC
Source organism: Mormoops blainvillei (assembly GCA_004026545.1). NCBI lineage: Eukaryota > Metazoa > Chordata > Mammalia > Chiroptera > Mormoopidae > Mormoops > Mormoops blainvillei. The sequence continues at coordinate 79,067 of PVJD01005650.1, read as the reverse complement.
CCACCAGCTGCCTTGGCGTCTGCCCTTTGTGAGGTCTCCCTGCAATTTTTCCTCAGTTCCTGAAATATTTTATGCAATAGGTGTCAATGAGCCCCCCTTTTCCTGAAGTAACCCAATGATGCCTCTCTTCTTTGACCCCCCAAAATGTGCTGACTAGGGTATTTATCTTTTTTTAAATTAAAGTTATAATGAGCAAAATCTAATTATTAGCAGAAGGATTCTTTATCCTCACTTTAAGAACAAGAGATGAGTTTCCACCCTCATCATACCCAGGAAATCCACAATCTAGCAGCCATACTTTCCACTTCAACCTCACAGTGAAAACTGGTATTTCAAATGATGATCTTAAGGCGATCTCAAATTACTGTGATGGAAATATATATTTTTTAATTGTTTCTAGTGGCAAAGGCTAAAAAAAAAAAGGCATCATTCCTGCTTAATCCCAAATTAGACACACATACATAAAATGTGAAATATGAGAATATCTCCAATACCTCCAATTTTTATACACCGAAGGAGTCACCCTGTTATTGAGTAATTAATATTATTCCAATAAGTGTTTTTCTAAGAAGGAGCACAGTACAGTCCAAGTGCTTCCTTTTTTTTTACCTCGAAGTGTCTTTTGGAAAAAAATGACAGTGAGTAGACAGAGCAGTAAAAAGAAAGATGGGATATCTGGGCCCTAGTACATGGTTCTCTGTCCCTAGAGTGTAATCTTAAGTATGTCGTTTAGGTCTCTGGGTCTTTTCCCTCATCAAAAATAAGCAAAATCAGCAAAATAAGAAATCAGACTAGTGTCAGAGTTAATCAGAGTTAAACATTCCCTCCAATTCTAAAATTCTATGTGTTTATGGAATGATTAAGTTTCATTATAATGGGTACAATATATTAGACCTACCAGAAAATGAAAGTCAAACAGGTTTTTTAATCACTTTAGACTAACATCAATTAACTTCATTAAGTCATTGCACCAAATGAAAAACTGAGAAGGGAGTTTCTAAAATTTATATTTTGGGTATAGTTATCTGTATGAAGTCATGAATCTTAACTGCACGGTATAATAGTCACTGTAAAGTCAACCTATATCCTCATTGTTTTATGGACAAAACAGCTTAATTACTGTTGATTCCTTGAGAGAAAACAAGTACAAAAGGTGTCCTGGCACAGTGTTTGGGTGAGGATTCTGAAGTCAGTGTAGGTTCAAACGAGAGTACCAACCTACTCACCAAGCCTCTTTTTCTTTCCTCCCGAGCTCACAACTAGACTATATTTTCCAGTCTCCTTGCCTGTGACACATGGAAGTGAGTTATACTTCCTGAAGACCAGGCCTATAAAAACCTACTCTATCAGTGACTCTCTCTTCCTGTTTAAGTTAGACGTCAGTGCCAACAGTGGCCTTGAAGTGCCATAATCTACCTCTGTCCCTGAATGACTATGAAGAGGAGACATCCATCCCCTGACATTAATTGCCTTCATTTACACCAGAAATAAACTTAGGCTATGTTACACCAATGAGATTTAGAGGTATATCTGTTATAATAGCAAGTATTAAGTAATATGTAATATTCCTATTAATGGACCTAGGAAGGAGTCAAATACAGTCCAAGTGCTTCTTAAGGGAAATTACACAGTGAGTAGAAAGAACAGTGCTATGGTCTGAATGTTTGTCTCTCCCCATCATTCATATGATAAAAAATCTAGTGCCCAAAGTGATGGTATTAAGAGGTAGGACCGTGGGAAGGTCATCAGGTTTAGAGTCCTTATGAAATGGGCCCCAAGAGTAAGCTCCGCCCTTCTGCAAAGTGAGGATACAACAGGAAGTCTGCAACCAGAAGACAGCCCAGACTCAACCATGCTGGTACCTGTTCTTTAACTTCCAGCCTCCAAATCTAAAAGAAATAAATGTCCTTTGTTTACAGGCCACTCAGTGTTTGGTATTTTGTCATGCAGCTTGAACGGACTGAGACATGAAAAGAACAAAAATGATATAACTTGAAAAAATTATTTTGCCTCTTTATGCTTCAACTTCTCACCAGTAAAATAGGAATTACAGTGTATCTATCATAAAGGGGTGAAATAAGGAGCAACTGAATCAACATTCATAATCATGCTTATAGTTGAAAAAGGGTAAATGTTAGCCATGATTACTATGGCAACTAAGAAAACCTTACTTAGAACCTTGAATCCATTTATAGAATGCAGCTATCTAAGAATCACTGACTTTTAGAGACTTTAAAAATAATAAAGTCCTATTTTGCCATTTACAAAAAAGAAACTAGTGGTTAGAAAACATCTGGAATGTTCACTAGTTTGAAAACCACAGAGCTAAGATTATAGAAGATCCATAATTAGAACTCAGCTCTCTTAAATCCCAGTTCCATATCACGTCCACACCTACCCCCACATCTCTTTGCTCACCACATTCCTCTCACTCTGCTTCCTGCTCAACTTAATTTCCCTCCTCCTCTGCTGACTTAACCTGGGCATCCAGCTTTTTCTAGTATAATTGTGAGGGGCCCCTGGCTCATTTTCCTACTTACTAGTTTGTTCCCTTACATACATATGAACACACCCAATCTATCACGGCAGTTCTTTTCAAAAATTAAGCCCAGGGTATAAAACCATTCTTGGTTCTCCATTGTTCATAGAATGAAGTTAAATTCTTAGGCACTGCCCAAACATGTTTCCATCAGCCCATCCCTGACTTTCACAACCTCACTCTCCTGAGTGCTCTGTTGCACCCTACACTCGAGTCATATAAACTACTTTTACAATAGAATCTTAGTATATCTTTACTTAGACCACCTCTCTCTCTCTCTCTCTCTCTCTCTCGAATCCTTGCCCCACTTTTCAACTCTCAGGAAATACCTGCCCCATCTTTCAGTTTCAAACATTGCGCTCCCTACTCTATGAAGCTAGTAATCAAGCCCTCCAGTGCGCTGGACCACTCTTCTCTCCCCTGCTTAACATTTTCTTACTTTTCCTACAACACCTGCCACTGTTTACTATTTTACTTTTTATTTCCCTCTATTAAATTGTGAGACCCAAGTTCATGATTATTTATCTCTCATTCCCCAGCTTGAGGCACAGTCTAAGATCTATAATAGAAAAATCAATATGCTTAATGAATAAATGAATTAAAAAATGGTTTACTACAAGAGCTCTCAAAAAAAAAAAAAGCAGTAATTATTTTTCAAGCCCAGGCTTAGATGAACTTACTGGAAGCTGTAAAAAAAATTTTGACTTTGCTATTTTGTGGGTATGTGTGCATGTCTGCTTAATGTCCATTCGGAGAGCCAAGTATGGTTTGAGGAGGAGTGCGCCCTGGATTGGCCCTGGATTGGGACACTAGAAGCCCCAGGTTCTATTTCTAGTACTACCACAAATGGACTATTTAATCTTTTGTAAATTGGCTAATCTCCCTAAGTCACAATTTATAATCTCTACAATAAGAAAGTTAGCCATATATGATAGGAGAACATTTAACATTATGTAGTAAAAAATAAAAATGTAATGTCAGCTAAAACTATTTCAGCCAGTAACATTTGTCCAATGTGATGAAAGCCTGAGAGACTCAATGACAGCATATCCTTCACAGAAGCTGTGTGACATTATAGTCTGACTCAGGAGATCTTGATTTTGGTCCCAAACTGGTCAGGGCAATTCTTTAAAAAGCCATTTTATTTATTTTGACTTTAATTTCCTCAACTACAAAATTAAAAGGGCCTCTAAGTTTCTTTTCGCACTTCAAAAATGTATTATATGGTGTGCTAGGTATAAGTCTAGATGGATAGAGGCACTAGAGTCATTTACTTTTAGGAAATAATTATTCCCTGAGAGAAGGAAGAACTTCTATTTCCCATATCTAATTTTGCAGATTCATAGTTTCACACTTTTCTGTATAATAAGAGGTTTTCTACAACCAGGGTATTCTTTGAAGCTAGTAAAACACCTATAAACAGAATAAATCAATATTATTCAAGAATGAATGAAATCACTGCCTTTCAACAAAATTTTTTTTCACACATGGAAGGTTTGCTTCATACCCCATGACTGACATCAAAAGCAAATTTAGGTTATCTTTCCTCTACAGTCAGCAATTTCAATACAGAATATCTAGGTTTTGGGTGTCACTCTAGATCAAAAGCATATAAATCGTAAGTCAAATTATTAAGGAAGACTAAAGGAAGCTTTTCTCATATTTTTAAAGAAAGTTGCTAGTAGCTCTTTGAGAAATTTTATTCTGTAGTACCCATTCGCTGGGTAGGAATTTTATACTGTCACATCAATTAAGATTTTTTTATTGCTGATCCTTCTGAAAATGTCCTCTTTAAAAATAACTTCATAACTCATTTATGATGTGAAAATCAAAAAAGAATTGAGAAATAGCAAAGTGTGGTAGGAAGGTCATTGGTTACTGGCAAGCTGAGAAACCTGCCTTCCTCTGCGCTTCATTGCCAGCTAACCATACAGTCTCCATCTACTCATTTGCATGTTGAAGATCTAGCTAGCATTGCATAAATACCAGGTGAAGGGATCAAAATGCTGCTCTTTGGGGCAGAGTCGCCGATCAAGAATTTGCCTGCTGTGTGTGCTCACTCTTCCTCAACTACCTGCATGTTGCTCATTCTCCTTTGTGTAATATAATACCCTGTCCCTCTGCCCTTTCTCTTTTATCTGAAAATGGCTTATATACCTAATGTTGCCTCACTGGCTTTGAAATTTTCATGGAATGATCAAGTCTATGTGAATTCCCTACGCGTGTGTATTAAACTTTGATTTTCTCTTCTTAATCTTCTCTCTGTTAATTGGGAAATTTGCCAAGCCAGAAGACCTTAGAAGTTGGGAGGAAAAGTATTAATATATTTTAGCCCCACACAGGCGTTGTGCTATCTCCTGAGAATAATCCAAAGCCAAAGGAATAACCATCCCTGCTTCGAAGGAGCTCAGAAGGCACGAGAGGAAGAGAGCCGTGCACACGAAAGTAAAAGCGATATAGGAGCCACGGTACCAACAGCCACCAAATATGCCAAGATTTAAAAACAAAACTAAACAAAAAGTCATTTTTACCCAGCGAGGGGCAGGTACAAGAAGAGAGATCAGGAAAGAATTCATAGAGAACATGATGTATAATCTGAATTTTGCAAGATGTCTGAAAGCTTGCCAAGTCACATAGGCAACATTGGCCTCCCTTAGTTTCAGGACCTGGACTAGATGATCTCTAAATTCCCCTCTGATTCTCAATTTTCATTATTTTATGTACATCTTTAATAACAATATAGAAAGTATATGTTTCTGTTTTATTTACACATGTATATATTTAACCATAGTATTTACATGATTCAAAACCCTGCATTAAAATATTTCTTTTTTTATTGATTGATTTTAGAGAGAGAGGAAGGGGAGAGGGAGGAAGAGAGAAATAGATCAAGAGAGCTATTTGTCGTTCTATTTATGTATGCATTCATTCGTTGATTCTTGTATGTATCCTGACCAGGGATCGAACCTGCAACCTTGGCATATCAGGATGATGCTCTAACCAACTGAAATACTGGGCCAGGGACTGAAATATTTCTAATATAAAACTTTCTAAAAGACTTATCTTTCTTCTTTTAACGGCATGTACTAAATATCATTCAACTTTTAGGCATTAATCTTGGACACCATTAGAAACATCTAGTTCTGGAGTGTGTTGGAATTATAGGTCTATGCAGATACACAAAAAAACCCGAGGCCTAGTGTGAAATGTAATAGAAAGTGGATCCTGACCAAATTACATTCCAGGACTTTATTATCTTGCAAAGGTCCCTGGTGTTACTTTGTTCTTTTGGTAATTTGCCTTTTTCACCTAAAAGTGAAGTGAGCATGTACAGTAACATGCCCTCCTGGGCAGAGTAAAATAGACACCATCCAGCAAACCTAATTAATGAATCAAAGGCTAAAGCAGCCCCTGGAGGGAGTTCAGCAGAGGGTCTGGTGGTTACAACAGGAAATCAAACAGAGGCAGGCTTTTACACAGCTGTTAGTAGCTGTGTGACTTTGAGCAAGTTAATTACACTCAAGCTGCAGTCTCCTCATCTGCAAAACAAGAATGATAAACATATTTTATTTTATTGTTGGGAAGGTTAGCAGAAAGCAGGTGAAGCTCTCAGCACTGTGTCCAGCATGGAAACAGTGCTTAGTGATTATTGGATACATTATTATCATCAATCTTACAAATCCAGGAACTCTTGTTATCCTTGCAAAACCATTCTTCAGAATGAGAGGCACGAGAGCTGGCCATGGTTTTCAGTGAAACTAACTTTTGGATCATCCTCAGTAAGTTACCTTTTTATCTAAGAGTCAGTAGATAACATAAACAGTTGCATAGCAGATAGGAATACAGATTCTAGAGCCAGACTACATGGATTCAAAGTTCTGATCCACCACTTACTTAGTGCATAAACTTTGACAAGTTCCTTAACAAGACAAGTTCCTTAACTAAGTTCCTTAGTTTCCTCATCTGTAAAAATAGGAAAAATCACAGTATCTTCCTCATAGCACTGTTGTAAGGATTTAATTAATTAATATATTGAATATCAAGCACCTGCAATAGTATCTGGTCACAATAAATATTCTGTAAATATTTGCTATTGATAGAAATAACATTTCATCCCCTGGCTGGTGTGGCTCAGTGGATTGAGAGCCAAACTGCAAACTGAAAGTTCGCTGGTTTGATTCCCAGTCAGGGCACGTGCCTGGGTCATGGGCCAGGTCCCCGTTGGGGGATGTGTGAGAGGCAACCACACATTGATGTCTCTCTCTTTCTCCCTCCCTTCCCCTCTCTCTAAAAAATAAATGAATCTTTAAAAATAAATAAATAAGGACTCTTAAAAAAAAATAACACCATGTACACCTTTGGAGATGTAGGAGGTAATGTCATCAAGGTAGGCTTGATGGTAACTTCTTAACCTCAGTGGTAAAAGCATTCTCACAAAACCCTCCTGAAGAAAAGAAAAAAGGAAAATTGTGAGCTAATTCTCCAGGGTCAGAAAGATGTAAACTAGAAGGCTGACCTCTTCTGCACGACCTTTATTCAGATAATTTCATTCCAAAGTGTCAAGTGGCTCAGGCAAAAACGGGAACAGCAGTGTCCACCTAAAACTGTTGTGAGGATGAAATGGGATCCTGAATGGAAAGTGGCCGATTACCTCCATACCTCTAAGGGTTCTTATAAAGGCTCAACCTGAGCGTTAACTGAAGTTGAGCCCACATCTTGACCACTGCCCTGCACTGTCCCTCTAGCCTAAGGGGCAAGGAAGTTGCTCCAAAACGTCTGTCAAACCATTCTGCCACCAAACTCTGAGTCCTGAACGTTTTTGCCTCGTCTATCTCCCAGTGCTGAACTGGCCTTTCACCTAGGGTGAGAATATGTAATTTCTGCTGTTGGGAAATGTGAATACTGATGTCCACTTGCAACTAGAAGAATAACATTCCTCCATCACCATCTACCCCCTACCTGCCTCTGGAAATTTGTCCTAGACCCCTTTTCCAAAAAAAGGAAATACATCATTTTACCAGTTACCCTGTGCTTACAGAGACTGATGGGAAAGGATAGCTTGCTTTAAAATGTGATCTATTAAAAAGGAAGAAAAAAAAGTTATGTTTTCAAAGCTTTGGCTGATCTGTCTGTAAATAAAAGGTCACTTCCACATCTCCGTTTTCTGAAAACAAAGCAATGGGCCCCCCGGAGACTGAACCGTGCTTAGCATCATAACATAAAGCCCTGTGTTCACTGTGGGCAGGCACATTTGCACACCACATTGCACTTAAGGAAACATATTTCTTCTGAAATTGTGCTGAAGAGGAAGTCAGTATGAGAACTACATTTTTCCTTGGAGTTAGTGGTATTTGCATACGTGTGTTGAGGAAAGAGAGAATATAAAAATGAGAGAGTTCAATCCAATAATTACATATCTGAAAGCTAAATAGAATGAGGAGGTGTATCTTCACTGTGCACTGGTAGAGAACCCTCAAAAGAGATAAAAACTTGAAGTAACCAAGCTCAAGCTCATGTCCATACAATTTATTATGCAAATCAGGATCCATTTAATAGTAAAAGGGTTCGCCGATAATGATTATGCGGCAATAATGGATGTTAACTGCTCTGGATGCAAATTGGAACATAGAGTTTACATCAATGTTCACCCCGAACTGTTCTGCTAAAGCCTGCTCTTAACTAAACTATAGTCTTTTTCTAGGCTAAATACCCAGGCTTTTGAAAATGTGCTGCTATAAATTATGTCTTATGAACTATCACGGTAGGGATAAGGGGAAACTAAAATCCTAGAAGAGACGAACATCAGCTGGTAGGGAACAGGTTTTCCTGTGTGGCGCTACAGGTTTTGCACTCTGCAAAATCAGTGGCCCCCACTTTCTCCAAAAAGCCTATATAGCGTACGGTGGGCTTGAGGCTTGCCCAGGGACAATGCAGGTGGCTTCCTCTCACTCCCAGAAGGTAATGCTGCTGCGCCTCTGGTGTCTTTGTACTGGATCTGTTCTTTTCCTTTGTTTTGTGACTGCAAATATTAATCCTCACTGTGATAACATCTCTATTAATAAAGGGAATGCAGCCCAAACTATATTGATTTTAGGCAAAACTCCATAACCAGGGGTATAAATAATGTTGTGCTTAGAGTTGTGTTTGAGCACATCAGATAAGGAGTTGTTACAATATGAAAAAATCATTAAATGAAATGAAAACAATGTCAAATATCCCAGAACAAAATGTATGTGATTCCAAGCCACCACACATGTGGAAGAGGTGGCAGAGAACAGATCAAAATCGAGACAGAGGGCGCGCATGGTACCGGGGGGATGAATGCCAACAGGCATGCCTGTGCCAGGGCAGGGCGTGTGTCACAAATGCAAGAAACTAATATTGCAGGGACGTCAGGTCAACTTCCCCAAATTCAGTAAGAACTAGGAACAGTCATAATGTTTTCAATGAACTGGAGAGCTTGCTGGTGGGGCTAAAAAGGGAAAGAGTGTAGAAGTGGATCAGCAAGAGGGTCGCAATGGTCTCGGCTTGACGAAAGTTGGGACAGGCTTTTTCCAGACTATAGGTCTCTGACCTACCTTTTCTTATTGCATTTACTTTAGAAATTTTGCAATTGTAAATTTTCTCTTCCCCTCTGACATGTAAATCTTCTCCCAGTCTCTTGCCAGTTTTAAAACCCAGGAATGTCTTTCTCAAGCACCCTAGAGCCATCCCTGTGAGATGTAACCATCAAAGAAGGCTGTCTTCCAGTCTCTTGAGGGGCGTGGAGCCCAACTTTGATAGGCACCAATTAGCAAACACGGATGATCTAATCACAGCGACCAGTCTCTTCACAGAGTCCTCCAGTACATTTGCACTATCTCAGCCCAGTGTTTAAAAAACCCTCCTGCCTTTTGTTCCAATGGAGTTGAGTTCAATCTCTCTCCTCTTTTGCGATAGTCTTCAATAAAGTCTTCCTTGCCATTTTTAACAAGTGTCCAGTACAACTGTTCTTTTATAGGGGCTTCCTGTGGAGCATCTGCTTACAACAACATAAGGTATAAATTAAATTTGCCTGATTAGGACAACGGTGAGTTCAGGAGCTCCAAAGGACTTCCTCCTACCTCATTCTCCAAAAACAATTTCACCAGCTTGCAGAGGGAACAGCAACAGGTATAAATGGGTCATTAAAAGAGCCTTTCCTGTTTGGACTGAGGAGCAGGAAGCATGAGAAAAACAGAAGGACAAAGAGGGAAGTACAGAAGAAAAAAAGCAGAAAAATGAGGATGAAGACAAGTTTCACCACATTGCCCAATGTGTTAGGATTGACCACATTGCCTAGAGTCCGCCTCATCTACCTCCCACAGGGTTGGGATTAAAGGAAGTTGGGGCTGAGGTATTTTTGCCACACAGTTGCACGCACAAGCTACAGCTGGCTTGATTCATGAAGATGTTCAAGGTTTGTTTTATTAAACATTTTTGACTTCTTGTAATGTAGCTTAGACTTTGGAATATTACCATCCTTGAAATCTGACATTGTTTTTCCACTTTTCTTCCTAAGGCATGCATCAAATGAGTGCGTGCTTGCATGCATGTGTATATACACCGTAGCCTCAGGCACAGCAAAAATTACCCATTCTCCTCCTTTATAGATAATGCTATTTTGAAAGAAAAAACAAAACCAGCCCTCAGTGATAAGAATGTTAGAAATGAATCATAAATATGTCTTAAAGTCATTATTGAGTCTTGTAGGAAATACATATTGTAACACATATATTGTTACAAAAATTATTTTATTAAATAACCTAACCTAGAACCAACATAATAATTGAGCTAAAACAACAATAGCTACAATTAAAAATCAAGAAGAGCAATAAAGTTTCATTTTGCTTAGGGACAGTTGCTAGTAAAAGAAGTAAAAATAAAAATTTAGATTTCATGCCACTTACCAACCAGTAAAGCCCACAAAACTGTTTTACATGTTTGGATCTTTTGTCTTGTGCCTCCTAAACTGGGGTCCACCTTAGAGAACAGTAGGGTTGGGGGCCGGGGGGTCACGTGTCACACATGGTAGAAAAAAATGAATTTTAAAAAGTCTGTATTTCTATGTAAATATTTGAGCCCACAGGTATAAGGTTAAATTTTAGGCCTAAAAAAAATAAGCTTGCAAAAATTTCTCCCCCCCATTCTTTTGTTATTTAATAAGGTTTCAAGCTCCTCTGTAATTCAGGAACTGTTTAGAAAAGATTTTAACTAAAGTTGACATCTTATGTAATGTACTATTTATGAGCTTAGGTAAAGCAAGTATATTTATTTCCTATTTATTTAAGCTATCTAACAAAGAGTCGAAATCTGTCTCCCCTAGGAGCATTCCAAAGAGCTCTTTTATTTCCTAATAATGAAGAGAACAGCTGACATGTTTTTTTTTCAAGGAGTTTCTAGGATTTAATCTTAGAGCTTGAGGAAAATATTTATTCTTGGAGAATTTGTTAAAATCCTTTACATATTTAGATTTCGATACTTTTACATCAAAGGGTCCATAAGTTGTTTGAAAACTACTTGCATAAAACGCTGGTTACAGATCATTAACTATCTGATGGACAGCCCCGGGCAAGGAAGTTTCAAATGTTTGGAGGCCACACAAGATCAATCAGAAATATGAAAACAAAGCTATAAACGGATATTGTAAGGAATACAGAAATTAGTATTCAATTCACATGGAATTATTGTTTAATGCTTCCCTATTTTGGTTAAGACAAATTATTGTGAGTAGTTTTTTTTTCCTTTAAACTCACCCGAGAATATGTTTGTTGATTTGAGAGAGAGAGAGAGAGAGAGACATTCACATGAAGCAGTTCCTCCCGCACAGCCCCAACCAAGGGGCTAGAACCCGCAGCCTAGCTAGATATGTGCTCTGACCGGGGATGGAACCCCAGCCTAGGTATGTGCTCTGACCGGGGATGGAAACTGCAGCCCTTTGGTGTATGGGACAATGCTCCAACCAACCGAGCCACCTGGCCAGGGCCATGGGAATGGACTTTGATTTCACATGTCTAACTGTACATGATAGAATAAAGTTTATTTCTGATAATAAAATTAAGAGCTTGTGACAAATTCTCTTTTGTTCCACCAATATACTTAGTTATCAAACTTCATTGTAAGAATGGGCCTCCTTTTGAATTGAAATCCTCCTAGACAAGGACTTCTTAAATTTGGCACAGAGTATGTATTCAGTAAACTTTTATTGAATCGAAAATAATAAACACCAAGGATATGCCACACAGGAAACTAACAAAATAGTCTCCCTGTCACAGACATGTTACTTATTTCATTAATAGAAAATGAGTTTAGAAAAGGGAAGTTGGCAAGATTTACTCTTTCAAGTAGCTAAGCAATCATTTTAAATTATTTTAAATTTAATTCATTGGGATTCTTAAGTTCCAAGACAAAATCAACAGTAAGACCCCACTAAAAAATGCAGAATTCAGCACCATGTATTTACATTTTTTAAAAAGAAAATTCAATGTTATTAAGGAGGGAAAGAAGCACGTCCTTTTAAATATTCATGTAGATTAATGTTCCATTTAAAGGCTTTTACTAATATTTCATTTAGTCAGAGGAGGTTAATATACTGGTATTTTTACTTAAGTAGCCCAGATCATAAATTTTAGATTATGTATAAGTGGAAAATTAAATAGAAGTCAAAGGCATAAAAGCTGCACAACTACTTGATGAAAATAATAGACTTTTATCATCTAGGTTTGTTTGGGTGGCCACACTTTCTCCTCTGAAACTGAAGCCTTCACTGGAAAACGGGGAGGAAGTAGGAGAAAAGAAAAAGTCAAAATCTAATTATTTTTGGATAGTTTGGAATTAAGCTCACACTATATAGAAAAAGACAGGAAAGGGAAGAGGGGAAAGGATGTAAGGAGTAAGAGACTGTCATAGCTCAGGCTACTACAACAAAAATACAATAGATTGGGCTCAAGCAACAAACATTTATTTCTCACAGTTATGGAGGCTGGGAAGTACAAGATCAAGTCACTGTCAGACCTGGTGTCTGGTGAAAGCTTTCTTCCTGGCTTGTAGACAGCTACCTTCTAAGTGTAACCTCACATGGCTGAGAGAGATGTTGCCTCTCTCGTCTCTTTTTATAAGAGCATTAATCTCCTTCACCGGGGCCCTACCCACATGGCCTCATTACGTCCCAAAGGCCCTCTCTCCTAATACCATCACACGTGGAACTAGGAGCTTCCATATATGAATTTGGGGGAAGGGAAGCAGACACAAGCATTTAGTTCATAGCAGAGACTACTGTCTATTTTAAATCATTTGCAGTTTGGGTAACCGGGGAGGGTGTGAGAAGTTATTTTCTTGCCAGAAGAGTGGACTCTTACCAGAGATCAGCATAGCAAAAACTGCCAAGCACATCAAGAGAGGCGTGAGGCATGATTTTATCACTGGTGATCATCCCGTCTAGGATCGGAGGTGAGAGAAACCCTCCCTGGCTTTAGGTTTTATAGGTTGAGTTTCTTCATTCCCCTTTCACTGGCACAGTGTCTCCTCCACAGAAGTGGTTCTCATGCATAGTTTGGGAAGAGAATTTCTCACAGGTCCAAGGGGGAGAGAATACTTTAGAGATAAATTTGGAGTGTTCAAGAATACTTTTTATCAAAAGACAGCAAAGGCAGTTGAATGTTCATCACTAATTCTAATTTAACTAAATGGAAGATTCAATGTGTCATAATATCTCCCTTCCATTTTTCCAAAAAAAGCATTTATTTCATAAAGAACAAACTGACAGTGACCAGAGGGGAGAGGGGAGGGGGATAATGGGGGAAAGAAGGGGAAGGATCGTCAAGGAACATGTATAAAGGACCCAGGGACAAAGACAATGGTGGGGGAGGGAAGGATTGAATGTGGGAGGTGGGTGTGGGTAGGGCAGGGGAGAATAAGGCGGGGGGGGATGGGGAAAACTGTGAATGAAAAACATAAAAAAATAAAATAAATTTATTTCAAAATTATGTCCCGTAAAAGGAAGATTTATATATTTAGACTTTCTTAAATTCCCTCATTTTAAAATATTTACTTTTATTTTTCCTTTTTAGATTTCATTTTCTGACTCTTGAGAAGGGAATTACAGGAAATGAAGACTTCATCACATTTTACTATAGTGTGGTTTTTCCATGAAACCAATATCTAGATTTTCATTTTTTAGCAAAGAAATAGCTGTAAATATGAAAAGTGCACCTCTTATAGCTTTATGCAGTGCATGAAGTGCCAATCATGCCTTGATCTTTCTGTAAAGATTGGGAGTATAATGTTTCTGCACGTTTTGTGTAAGAGTAAATTATTATTATATTGTTTGTTGACTCCAACATATTGACTCAGATATAGGCAAAAAAAAATGAAGGCTTATATATACACATGGCTCCTCTCAAAATCCATGTCTAAGAAATATGGGAAACAGAATATAATTATCAAAAAATAGAATATTATGGAAATATGAGAAAATTAAAAATTGAGCACAAAACAGGGGAGAAGTGCTTTACTAAAATATATTGTTGACAAGAGGATTGAGGTCTTAAAAATAATTTCCACATTATAAGATATATAAGCCATTTTATCAAAATTTGCTGTTCTAGAAATGAAATAAAAAACATGCATAAAGGTAACTTTCATCCCTAAGCTTCTGCATCAGTCACTCCTACTTAATTTATCTGTAAGATTGAGTGCTTCTGTAAATTACCATCTAAATCAGGTCTTTTTTTCTCTACTGATACTCCAAAAAACAAATATTAACTTTAAGAAGGGCCAACAATAGCATAACATAATAAATTTGTTCTCTTAAAGGTATCATCTCATGTTAACTTCATAACTACAGGTAGGGTAGACAGGGGAAGTTGTCACACTTTATACTTTTAGGAACTGAGGGGTTTAACAACTTGTTCAAGTTTATATCATTAGTTAAAGTGATAGAGCTGGGACTGAAACTCAGGTCTTTAGATTCTAAATAATAGTTTTATACAGTTGAAAATGGGTGTAATCACTGAATGACCAGCTATTTGTTATAAGTCCTAAAGTAATTGTGGTATATGGAAAATTCATTTAAAAATTATGGGTGACTAAAAAGAAAAAATAAAGTTTCATGTTTTTTCCAAAGCAAACTAATTTCCAATCTAAGAATAGTTTAATCCTTATGAGAATCACATACCAGATGAAGTATTAAATTTTAAAAAATAGGAAGGAGGAATCCAGATGGAGCTGGATTGACTCCCCAAACTGAGGAGAGAGAGTTGTGAGTCTGGAGGAAAGAAAACAAAAAGCAGCCTGACTTCAGAGAAAATTGACCAAAAAGGAGGAGAGATACAGGGAAAGAACTTGAGCAGTCGGTGAAGAGAACGGAGCAGGACATGCTTATGAGGAAACTACCTGAGGCAAGGGAAAGAAAAAAACCCGAAGGAGTGGAAGAAACATGAGCCGGAGACCACAGAAGACCGGGAATAGTGTGGACCGGGAAAGCCTCCTAATCCATGGGACGCTGCACAGGATGCTCGGAAGGGTCTCGCCTCAGTAGGAGTAGGTAATTAGTTCTGGGTTAAATGCTGCTCGGGTCCTGCCTGAATGCTCTTAAAAGCACCCGGGGAGGATAAAACTATTTCCAGGTGACTTCCAGCACACACCAGTACAAAGCTTAAAAGTATTTATATTAATTTTTTTTTAATCCAGCACCTTAAAGAGTAAAATCAACAAAGGCTTTCATTCAGCCAAAAATTATCAAACATTGCAAAGAAGCAGGAAAATATACACTACAATAAAGAAAAAAAACAAATGAAAAAATTAAAACTGATTCAGAATTGATCCAGACATGAAAATTAAGAGACAAACATTAAATCAGCTATTGTATCTATATCCCATAGCGTTAAGAGGTTGGTGAGGGGGAGGAAAATAAACATGTTAAGTGGGGAAAAGGAAAATATAAAAAGAACTCAAATTGAACTCTGAGATATGTAAACAACAATGTCTGAGATTGTTACACTGCATAGGAATAATGGGGATTTATATATTGTAGAAAAAATTAGTAAATATGAACATAGTCATTTAAAACATCCCAAATAGAGCAAAAAGACTCAAAAAATAAACAGAGGATAATTGAGTTGTGGGGCTCAAATATAAATAATTGCAGTTTCTGGAGGAAAGAAGAGAAGTTGGGGGGGTAAATAATATTTGCAGAAATAATGGATAAAAATGTCCCCCAATTGATAAAAGAAATGTAAACCCACAGGTCCAAAATGTTCCAAAACACCCCAAGCACAAGAAACATGAAGAAAACTGCATCAAGGAACATTATAATCATATTATTCTGAGAAAAAAAGAAAATTATAAAAGCTGCCAGAGAAGAAATACTGCTAGGTCCAAAGAACAAAGATAAGGAAGGATGATAACAGATTTCTCATTGGAAACAACGCAAGTAAGAAGTAGTGGAACATCTTTTTAAGGCTGAAGGATAAAAACTATAAGCCATAATTCTGTACCCAGCAAAAATATCTTTTAAAACTATAGGCAAAATAAAGACATCTTCAGACATACAGTAGCCGAAACAATTCATCACCAGCAGAGCTGCACACAAGAAATGTTAAAGGAAGTCATTTAGACATAGGAGAAAGATGTCAGGTGGAAATATGGATCTACAGAAACGAATGAAGGGTCCTGGATGTTGTATTATGTGGAAAAGTTTGTAAGATTCTTCTGATGATTTTCTTTAAAAGATAATAGACTTCTTAAAAATAACAACAATGTAGTTTGAAGTTTATAACAAATGTAAAGTTGAAATGTGTGACAGCAATAGATAGCACAAAAAAAGGAAGAAGAAATGGAAGTACAACTATCATAAGATTTTAACGCAATACATGAAACATCATGATATCACTAGAAGGTACACTGTTATGTAAAGTTAAAGATATACACGGTATACTCTAAAGCATCCACTACAATAACAACAAAAACGTTAGAGCTAGTAAACAAATTAAGATACAGCTGAATCATAAAAACTACTGTTGATCTGAGAGGTCAGAATAATAAAAAATAAAAAAGGAATAAAGAACAGATAGGACAAATAGAAAACAAAAAGAAAGATGGGTAGTTTGTACTTAACCATTAAATCATCACATTAAATGGAGAAGTCTGTATACTCCAATTAAAATGTATAGATAATCAAATTAGATGAAACACCAAGACACAACTATTTTCTGCCTATGGAAATTCAACTATAAATATGAAGAAACATACAGGTATAAATAAAGAATGGACAAGATACACGACACAAACAGTCATCCAAAAAAACCCTAGTATTAATATTTTATATTTATATATATATTTATTTATGAATTTCAGTGCAAAGAATATTAACAGGGCTAAAAAAGAATACAAACATGGATAAAGGGGTCAGCTCATCAAGGGTCCATAACAATCAAGATATGTGAAGCATATTTTCTGGCTACAATGGAATTAAATTAGAAGTCAACAATAGAGAGATATCTAGAAATTGTCCAAAACTTGGGAAAAAGACAACATATTTCTAAATAACTCATGGATCAAAGAGGATATCAAAAGGGAAAATAAAACTTATTTTTGATTGAAAGCTTAAGCAAAAATGAAAATATAATCTAACAAAATTTGTGGAATGCTGGGAAACTTACAGCACTAAGCACCTATATTATATAAGAATTAAGGATCTCAAATCAATGGTTTCAGTTTTCACCATAAGAAATTACAAAAGGGGGAATTAAACCCAAAGTTAGCAAAAGAGAGGAAATAAAGATTAGAAATAAGAGATGAGTGATAAAGTTTAGTGAACTAGAGAATAGAAAAACAATAGAGAATATCAATAAAACCTAGAGTTAATTCTTTGAGACATTCGATAAAATTCATAAACTCTAGCCTGGGTTATAAGGAACAAATGTGAGGAGGAAAAAATTACCTGTAATAAGAATGAGAAATGTGACATCATTACAGATTTTATAGATATTAAAAAGGAAAAAATAAAGATAATGACTTTGTGCCAATAATTTTAATAATTTAGATAAAATGGACAAATTCCTTGAAAAACAAACTATTAAATTTCACTTAAGAAGAACTGGATGACAAATAGCTCATATCTATCAAATAAATCCAATTTTTAGCTAACAACCTTCCCACAAAGAAAACTCTAGGTTCAAATGGGTTCACTTGTTAATTCTATAAAACCTTTAAGAAAGAAAAATATCAGTTGTACCAAAATTCTTTCAGAAAATTGAAGAGAGCATATTGTTTCTCAACTTATTCTTTGAAGTTCTCATTACACTGTTCAAACCAGCAAAACCCTACAGAAAAACATCCTGCATAAACATAATTCTATGAATTCTAAACAAAATTTTAGCAAAGCAAATCTAACAATATGAAAAATGATATTACACAGTCACCAAGTGGGGTTTATCCTAGGAATAAATGCATTGATCTGAAAATCAGTCAATGTAATCTAACATATTAATAAACTGAAAAATGATTTCAGTAACTATGGAATGAACATTTGACAAAATTCAACATTTATTCATAATAAAAACTCTCAGCAAACTAGAAATAAAGAAACTTTCTAAACTTCATAAAAAATATGTATGGAAAAGCTACAACTACCATATAGAATTGTAAGACACTGAAGATTTTCTCACTAATATTAGGAGCAAGACAGAGATGCCCATTCTCACCACTTCCATTAATAGTTTACTGAAAGTTCTGGATAGCTCAATGAGGTAAGATAAAGAAATAAAAATCATCCAGGTTGGAAAGGGAGAAGTAAAATTGTATTTGCTAACATTATCACCTACATAAAAAGCCCTATAGAATCTACAAAAAAGATACCGGAGCTAAGTGAGTTTTGCAAGATTGTAGGACACAATGTTAACCTACAAAAATAAATTGCATTTGTATGTACGAGAAACAATTCGAAATTGAAAAAATTAATAGCATCAAAAATTTTGAAATACTTTTGGGATAAACCTCAGAAAAGACATGCAAGACTTATACAGAAAATTACAAAACATTGCTGAAAAAAACTAAGGAAGATCAAAATAAATGGAGAGATGTATGTTGGTCAAGAGTCAGAACACTTGAGTGCTCACTTTGGCAGAACATATACTAAAAAAAAAATTATTAAGATATAAATACTCTCCATATTTATCTTTACATTCACTGCAGTACTAATTGGTACAAAAGCCTAGCAAGAGATTTTGTAGAATTTTGTAAGCAACTTCTAAAATTACTACTGAAAGAAAAAGAACTTAGAATGTAATTTTGAAAAAGAAAATCAAAGTTGGAGAACTAATACTTCCTGCCATCAAGATTTATTATAAAGCTAGAATAACCAAGGCTGTATAGTACTGATGTCAAGATAGACAAATAGATGAGAGGAGCAAAATAGAGTTCAAAAATAGACCCACGCCTATATAGGCAATTGATTTTAAAACAAAAATGCACAGACAATTCAGTGGAGAAAAGATAATCCTTTCAACACATGGTGCTAGAAAAATTGGCTATCCATATGCAAAACGGACAATTCAACAACAGCAACAAAGACAGGCAGCAAATATGCATATTAAAGGATGCTCCACATCAGTAGTCACCGGGAATATTTCAACAAAACAGTAATGAAATATCATTATATACCTATTAGAATTGCTAGAACAGAAAAGACTAAACCAAGTGTTGGTGATAATGTGAAGAAAATAGAAGAACTAGATCTCATATATCCCTAGCGAGAATGTAAAATAGAACAACTTCGAAAAGTAGCTGGACAATTTCTTAAAGTGCTTAATATACCATATGACCCAGTCATTCTACTAGTATTTTCCCAAAAGAAATGAAAGCAGATGTCTACATAAAGACCTGTAAATAAATATTTACAGCAGAAACACACACACACACTCAAATCAAAAGCTTAAAATAGCCCAATGGCTATCAGCAGGTAAGTGAATAAATAACTGTTGTATAACCATATATTGTAATACTACTGGATAATATTGATACAAGCAACAACATGATGCATCCCTAATAATTATGCTGAATGAAAAAAGCGAGATTTAAAGAGTATATATTCTAAAATTCTACTTACATAAAATTCTAGAAAAATTCAAACAGATTTATACTTCCAGAAAGCAGGTTTGTGGTTGCCTGGGAATTGGGAACTGGCATGAGGTAGGAAGGGGCAGGAAGAAGAGATTTTTCTGTTAAGAATACAAGTAAAAAATTATGACATTATCCTCATAACCGAAAAAGTAATTTCTTACTCAAATGGGAAAAAAATCAAGACATGAGATTTGGAAGTCATTATTATCAAAATTGTGGTTTGACTCGAGAAGTCACAAGTGCTTGCCAGTTTTAACTCCAGCTCCTAGTCTTTGTGATGAGTAGATGCCAAAATGAACTTATCATTAAACTTGTCCTAAAGGTAGTGCTAAACAATTTTGAGCAGCATCTTCTTATTCCCAGAGTATGAGAAAAGACAAGGACCTGTGTGGATCTGAAATTTCCTGACTGCATAGTTTAACATAAATACAAACACAGTAACATATCTAACAGCTAATATGTAGCTTAGGTAAGGCGACATGCTTCATCATACCCCCTGCAAACAGCTGTTGTAATACTCAAGCAGGCAACAGAGCAGTTGTGACTTTACAAGAGTAATTCTTATTGTCTACTACAGAGATGTTGGCCAGCTAACTTGGAAGAGCTGATCCTACAGAGTTCTTAACCTATTGAGTCCCGTTGGATACAGAGTGGTGAGCGGAGTTCACACAGCATCAGGCACAACAGCATCGTCAGTAGCCTTGAAAGGCGAGGCTAATGAACGGTTTGCCACAGCCACACTGGGTAGCATGCATCCCTGCACAATGCCAATGTAAAACATCCTCATCCATCGCTTGCCTGTCAGCCACCAGGAACAGCCATCTGTCTAGGAAGACATTTCCTCTCTGGAAAAAAAATCAAGGAAAACTAAAATGAAAGCATTATTTAGTGAGTTATACACTGAAGATCCAGTGAAGTTAAGCTCCAATAATACCAGAGCTACAATGGACAGATGGAGGAATTTACAGCTGCTGGGTCAGGAAAAGGGTTATACGAATTACATGGCAAATTGGCCTAAACTCAACTAGGCACAAAAATCTGTTAAAAAAACAAAACATATAAAACCACAGATGGAGTACTCCATGCAGAAACTCTAGGACCTGGCTGGTGTTCAGCCACCTGACTTGAGCCTCCTGGGTTTACAGGGACTCGTTTTATTCAACCAGTGCTTTAGCACTGGTAAAAGCATGTTTCTCTGAATAGATGATGCCATCTTCCACAAAGCCAACACCCCTCCAAAGTCAAGACTCCCCCAACCCTTTTTGCTAATGCTGCAGTTAAAGCTGCAGGCATGTACTGAGCACCAGTTCCCTGGACTTGTAGTCGATGCAAGAGTTTGATGCTAGGCAATTAATTAGACTTCCTCCCATCTGAAATTTTTGTCTTTCAATTTTTTGACCTTCGACCACAATAAGAAATGTATTTTATATCATGATCCAGTACACTACGCAAACACAGGGAAATTTTCCAAATATTTAACAACCAGTATATCACAGGCATCATTCTATCAGAGCAGGACACTAACCAAAGAGACCAAGACATCAGCCACGTACAACCCATTACCACCAGGCAGATACTAACTGGTTAGATTGCAATGAAACAGAAGTTTAAACAATACTTACTATGAGACATACAGCCATATGTTTTGTTCTGTTCTATTCTATTCTCTTTTGTTTGTTTAAATGCTGATCAGGAACTACTAAATTGCTTTCATGATGAGCTAATGCATCATGGCTTGCAGCCTGAAAAACACTGCCCTTGACATTGTTATTAATTTTTTTATTCTGGTAAAATACACATAATACAAAATTTACTATTTCAGTCATTTTAAGTGCACAGCTGAGTAGCAGTCAGTGCATTCACGGTGTTGTGTGACCATCACCCCCACGTATTTCCAGAACCTTTTCCTCTTCCAAGCAGAACCTCAGTACTCATTAACAGTAACGCGCCGTCCCCTTGCCCCTCCTCTAAAACCATAGGCAGCCCTCCTCCTCCTTTCCACTCTAGGTAAATGTGTTTCCTTCCAAAAACGGGATGGTCTATGAAACAGGAAGGCATGTATAATAGACACACTGTCAAAATGTAAATATCTCACACTTACTATATTTTTGAATGTCTTATAAAAAGATATTAAAGATCAGTGACACGGAGATCTTGGCCCATCTAGCTCTAGGTATTTAAAATATTCTTCGGAATGTTATCTAAGATTACTGATTATATGATCTTTCAGAGGAAACACTGAGTATTAGCAATTTATATTCCCAATCTTCCTTCACGGGGCCAAATGCCAATAGCTTGAGCTCAGCAAGAAGTAGGGTGTTGCATGCTAGTGCAGCTTTCAGCCAAGAAACAAAAGTAGATAGAAAATACAGCTTCCTTCATTCTCAACTCCACTGGGTTCTATAAAACTGGTACCAAACTTGCAAATATGTTTTATTACCAAATGTTTGAGTAAAACACACTTTTCACTTTTAAATTCCTGTGACAGATAATAATACTTTGTGAATAGAGAAAAGTATTACAGGATCCATTTGTGAGACTCAGAGCATATGTTTGTTCCTCTTTATCTTCATGTAAAAAAAAATATGCTGAATAACATGCTGTTTATATTTCACTGCTTAGAAGTGCATCATTATCACCATCATCATCATCATCATCATCATTTCAACTTGAGAAGTCACATAAGAAGCAGGTTCAATAATTTAGACTTTATCATTAAGGATATTGATCTTGTCTTGGGATTAGGCTTTGATACTATAATATTAGGGGCTTGTGTGAGAACTGAGGCAAAGGATAGAGAACCTCCATGAGGGCAAAGGAACCGTAGCCCTGGAGGGGTAGGACCACTGTCCAAGGCTCTCCTCAACTATCCAAGGCTCTCCTCAACTATCCAAGGCTCTCCTCAATCAGGTATTCGTATCTACCTATAAAGTAAATAATATATTCGTATCTACAATTTAGGAGTAAAAAACTAAGGATCCAGAAGGTAAAGTGATTTAACCAAAAGGTGGAATCTGGACAAATACACAGGTTTTGTGTTTCTAGTACAGTTCCTTTCCCTCTGGGAAAGTATTATCTTCCTACTTCTTATAGTGAAAGACTGCAAAAAATCAAGTAAATTAGACTGTTCACAAATAAATAGTACAATTTGGAATGGTATGTAATGGACATTTTTATATAAATGATAGCTGAGAAGATATCATAGAATTAATCCAAATACACTTAAAGAGAAAAATATATTTGAAGTATTAAAATTAGTGATCTGAAGGCAATATAATTAGCCATAGTCATAAATAACAATACATTGACTATTTACCTATGTGACAGATACAATGTTAGTCACTACCTATGATGTATCTTTTAATCACCTTCACAACCCGAAGAAGTTGGTTAATAGTCTTGGCTGGCAACTCTATATTCTAGTTTAAAACTTGCTGAAGAAAGAAACTGCATGATTGGAAACTTCCTTTGAAAAGATACACTTGACAGCTTTATTCAATTTGTATTTATTAGAAGGAAGCTGCAGGTGACAAACCTTGATTCAATAAGTGAAGTCAGGAAAACATGAGAGGACTTGATTTGGGCACACTGAATTAGTGGTTGACAGCCCAGTACTGGAAAAATTCATCAAGAACTTAGAAATGCAGGGCAAATTCAGGAACTTGATTGACCTGAGAACTGAGTTGGTAAGTCATTTGCTCTAATGGTGAAATCAATGAAGTTTTAGGAGTAGAGAGGGCATGAGCGATGGTAAGGGCTCAGAGGGCTAAATTTTAGAAAGGAAGGAGAATGAGTAGCAAAAGAGAAGGAAGATTCAGAGATACAGGAGGAACGGGATGATGCCAGGTAGAGAAGGAAGTAGAAGAAAGATTCAAGAAGGAGGTTGTGGGCAACTGTGTCCAATACCTTAGAAAAGCTAAGGGGGACCCTTAAGGAGAAATGCCCTTTGCTGGCATTTAAGAGAATACTTACAAATCACGGGGTCAGAAAGAGGCTCCACACAGAGCAAAAGAGATTAAAAGTAAACGGAATGCCATTTATCATCCTCTTAGTGTAAGACACTGTAAAAGCAGCAAGGATCACTGTACTGCATATCAGTTATAAAGAAGTCTCAGAGAAATCCTCTGAGCTGGACGTTTTCAGCCTCAGAGAGCTCCATGTGAGCCTTGTTCTGCACTGCAAGCATCGTAACTTAAAATTCCAAACATCCCTTCATAACAGTTTTTGAACTTGATATATTCCATTTTTAAAGAATGGATAGCATCAGTGAAATAACTATTTAATATTTTTCTTCTTGTGGAATATAGATGCGATCGATACTTTTATCCATGGAATACAAATGATAAGATGACAAACTGATAAAAACAAAAGGTATATGAAATGACTGGCGAGACTTATTAGTTTCTGTTAGTTCAAAGTCTCTGACTAGGGAGAAGTTACCTGAAAGTTGCAAGTTTATCATGCAATCAAATAGAAAGTATAAAAGAAGATTCACTAATGGAAAAGATATGAAATTAACTCTCGAGTAATACAAAACAAGTCTGATTTCATACAGGGTGGATTTCACTCAGATTCTGCAGTCCACGTTGTGCCATTGATGTTCTCTTCCATCTACACACATCTAAATAAGGATTTTCTATGATTAAAAGCAACAAGTTGTGTTAATAATTATACATCTCATGGATAATAAATCAATTGAAATCCCCTTATGCATGTGTAACGTCACCCTTATTCTGGCATAGGTAGTTGAACTGAACATAAATACAATTATTTTTTTCTAAGATTTTACTCAATTTTTAATAAATAGCTATAGTTCATTGATTTAGTTAAATTAACATATTATTAATTTTTTAAAATCTGAAGTATAACAGCTTATTCATTTATGGCCAGACAAATGAGCTCTCAATAGATTTGCTATTGTAAACCACTGAAATAACAAAAATGCAGTACAGACTCCAGAATAACGAGAGCAATAACAACAGCTAAGGTTTATACATCCTGATGTACCAAATGTGATCTTACGCATCTTACATATGTTAGCTCTGTAGTGCTCATAAGAAGCCTAAACGTATTGTTACTAAATCCATTATTATTCACCAGGTAAACTGAGGAAGAAAGATAACACTGACAATGTGAATTCTTCTGAGACCTAGAGTACCAGTCCACAGCTCCATCCTTGTCAAGACTAGAATACAATGGCTTTGTACAATCTAAATTAAAAGGCTATGACTCATATTTCTCCTTTGTAACCCTTCAATATTTAACAAGCAATTGATAGTGTGTCCAGTTTACTAATAATGTTGCTAATGTAAGATTATCTCCATCTTCAAATACGTGCCACTAATTATAAACATTCACAAGCATACCTGTCAAGAACTTGCTACTAAAGCCGTATGGTTTACCCTGCCTCCTTCCCACCACTTCGAATTCGGGAAGACTTGAATTAGCTCAGCAAGCAACTCTCCTCAAACTCCTCCAAGAGAGAAGGACAGGAGAAAGGTACTTCAGCTAGTTCCTACATACAAACGTGTGCTAATGCTACCCAGGAAATACATTACATTAAAGTTGGAACAGAAAATTGAGTCAGGGATTGCATTTTGTATTACAGCAATTCTTACACATATTTCGGCCAAGGTTGTTAAGCCAAGTTAAGTTTGTAGGAAACAAGCTTCTACAATTAGTAGTTGGTGGAATCATTATTCCTGGGAATCTTTTAAAAATCAATAAACTCTAACATCTTTGAAGCACTTTTTCTTCAAACTGCTTTACACCGACTGTCACATGTAAACCTTACATTAACCCTTCACACCTACACCTGTTACTATTCCCACTTTTCAGGTGGGGAAATTAAGGTAGCTTACCTAAAATTAAGTAACTTACCTAAAAGTACAAAGCTCATAATTAGAAGTACTGAGACCCAAATTAACAACATTTCAAAATTCCAGCGGCATTTAGAGAGTTTCCTATACAATTCTTACAGCATTCCTATTTTTACATAAAAACAATGCGACATGGGAAATCAGAGAGCAAGACAAGCCTTGCTATGAACATTCACATGTGACCAATTAAGACTAAAAGCATAATTAGCATATAGCATGAAAGCTAAGATTCCTTGGACAAAACTAACAATTCTATTTTTATTTACCCATAAGATGTGTATGTTTTATATTTATAGTGATAAAGATAATATCTATTATGATCAAAATTTTATGTTAAAGATTATTTAGTAATTTAACTTAAAATAAATGGAGTCTGAAGGAACAAAATGGATAGAATAAAGGAAAAAAGCTTTGTAATATATAACATTTGGCCATGATATTTAGGCACTAAATAAAACTAAAAAACTACTCACTTTTCAAAATACATTAACAGTTGTCATTTCTAAGAACTGGTATCTTACAGCAAATGAGACCTGTAGCACAAACTAGTGAGATTTTATGCCTTACCTCAATCATGATTGTATGTGGAAACATCCAATTTTAAGTCAAAAGCTCAAAAGCTTAACAAATAAATGTTAAGACTACATATTACATTACATACTAGATTTAGAATAGCATACTTATTACTTTTTAAACGAAAATGTACTTAAAGTGCATTTGCAATTTTGGCAAATATATGTACCCTCACCCGAGGACATTTTTTCACTGCTTTTAGAAAGAGAGGCAGGAAGAAGGGTTGAGAGAGACAGAGAGGAGAGTAACATTAATGAACTGATGTGAGAGAGAAACATCAATCAGTTGCCTCCTGTATTCACCCCAACAGGGGATCGAACCCACAACCTTTTGGTGTACAGGATGATGCTCCAACCAACTGGGCCACACTGGACAGAGCTGGCATGTATTTTTAAAAAGATCCTCTGTGTATAGACCAAATGTTAAATGATGTTTAATATTTAATACTGCAGTGGAGATGACTATGGCAACTTCATAACCATGTTAAGTAATCCTTTTGTATAGGATGTGCACACTGAGATGCCCTAGGCAATGCTTTTTGGATTTCCAGAATTAATAGGGACCTTCAGAAATAAGGAACTGTACTCATCAAATGTGCAAACAGTCACTTATTTGATTTTACCTTTTGAAAGTACAGATAGATCAATAAGCCAAACTCATTAATGTTTTTAATATAACAATAATCTTTCATAGACTCCAGAGCCAAGATGGGGTTTTACCCTATTTCTGATGGTTTCATTTTTATGAAGTTAACAAATTAATAGACTAAATTATTTATTATTATGTACTTAGAAATATCAAACACTAACTGCAAGCCCATTATGATATAGTCCGTACAACCAAGACACAGAGAAAAGGATGGAAGATTGGTTACTTGAGTGTGAGAGATGGAGAAATAAAAGAAGGTAGCTGAATCCCCCACACTGTGTTGTATTTTTGCAAGGAACACATGCTGATTTTTATCTTTGTGTTTTATACTTTTTGCGAAAATGCATACCAATAAGAAAAATAGTATATAATTATATGTATGTGTGTGCATTCCTCATTCCCTGGGGAGCAGTCACCCTCTGGGAAAACGAACCTTAAAAGATGAGTAGGGTTTAAATAAGTTAAGGAGCAAAGCAATGTGTGAAGGCACGGAGGTGGGAAAGAGAGGAAAGGAAATGCAGTTCAGCAGGAAATTAAGATTAGATCAATGTTTTTAAAAGCCTTTAAGATTAAGCATAACAGTTTAGACTTCCCAGGTGAAAACAACAAAGAAGGACTGTTGGCTTGTAAGGGGTAATGCAAGACGGGTTAAGGGTAAGGCTGAAGTCAATAGATCAATGTTCACAGAAGCCTCAATTTTTACACAGCGCCCGGAGCACAATGTGCAATTAGTAGTAAATGTTTATTGAATGAAGGCATACATGAAAGAACTATGATATTAAAACAGAAAGGGAGTCTGATAAAAACATCTAGAAATAGTGGTTACGAAAAAGAGATGAATCGTAGATAACACCCAAGGCTGGAGCCGTGTGAAAGCACATAGTTTGAAAATGTGTGTGTATGAGGCCACACCTACGGAAAGGCAGAGGGCACAGGGTTCAGTGAGCAGCCTGGATCACACTGCAGCCCTAACACAGTGGGGCCCCTTATCCATCCAGGAAATGTCCGGAGACCTCCCAGGGGATGCCTGAAACTGTGGACAGTACCGAATGCTATATATACTATGTTTTTTCCTATACATACCTATGACAAAGTTTAACTTACAAATTAGGTACAGTAAGAGATCACAACAAGAACATAATATTATAGAACTAAAAAAATATACTGTAATAGAAGTTCTGTGTATGTGCTTGCTCTTTTCTGGGGATCACTTGCTGAAGTTTGTATTCAAAGACTTCCCTTCTATCAAGAATAAATACAGATATCCCGTTGCTCAGTGTTTTCTGGTGCGACATGATGCAATCAATCAGGACACGTTTTCTGAACATGTCTTCCACCCACAGATTTAATGCCTTTTGTATCTTAACTAAGCACTTATCCTGCACTGTGGCCATAAATTTTTCTGCTTGGGCATGACAGCAAAACTAGCACGAATTTGTTTTTCCTTCTTTACAATGTCACAGATAGATGATTCATTCTTATGTAAATCTTAGCAGCCTCAGCATACAGCTTTTTTCTTTCCTTATGGCAAAGCCTTTTCCCTTTTCACTTCAAGGAAACACTTTGCGGCTTGTCTCTGGTGTATCCTAATTTCCAGCCTCACTCCTCTTGCACTTTGAGCCATTATTAAGTAAAATAAGGGTTATTTGAATAGAAGCACTGCAATACTGAGATTCTTGGTCTAATAACTGAGACAGTTACCCAGTGACTAAGGGGTGAGGAGCACCTACAGCCAGACAAAGGTGATCCACGTCCAAAGCAGGAGGGAGCAGAACGGGGAGGTTTCATCATGCTACTCAGAACGGCGCACAGTTTAAACCTGTAAATTATTTGCTTCTGGGATTTTCTATTGAATATTCAGACTGCAGTTATCACAGGTAACAGAACCCACAGAAAGGGAAACTGTGGATTAGGGGGAACTACTTGTTGGCTAACATTGGGTATGTTACTTCATTACTGTGAGCCTCGGTTTTCTTATATTTAAAATATCGATAGTGCTACTACATCTTTATCTTTAAAATGACATTATAATAATAGTTACAAGATTAGCTGGAATAATAAAAATAAAGCACTTAGCAAACTGTCTTACCCATAGTAAGTATCAATAAATGTTAGTTACCATTCTTGAGGCTATTTATCTTCTTATTCACAGAGCTAAGTTCATGTGCAAACAGTTTTTTCACATGTGGTCAGGGACAGTTTACTAAGACTCAGGGCATTTGTCATAATAAAAAGTATGTTATGGTACATCATCATTATCTATCCCATGATAATATCAAGTATCATATTTATAATTTTTTCATTAATGTATTTTTAGTGAGAGGGGAAGGGAGGGAAAAATAGATGAGAGAAACATCGATGTGAAAAAGAGATATCGATTGGTTGCCTCTCATTTGCACCCCGGCTGGGGATGGAACCTGCAACCCAACCATGTGCCCTGACCAGGAATCGAACCAGCAACCTTTTGCTGTGTGGGACAACACCCAACCAACTGAGCCACCCTGGTCAGAGCTGATTACAAATATTTTTTAAATAAAAGACATCTTAATTAAAATTTTTCTTCCTAGTTTTATAGCTTTTTATATGAAGGGAAATCTGACTTTTACCTATGGTTGAGTGTAGAAAAGCTTATTGCGGATAAGTTTGTGAACCTACTTTACCCTATTCTCACCAACAGAAAGTACAAAGCTTTTCTCAGCTTTAATAGTTACCTTTACCACAGAAAGACAGAATGAAATACCTCTAAGCACCAGTGACTTAAGTCTGATAAGCTCAAACATTTTGAGATGATAATTTCCATGCTACATCCCAATCGCACAATGCTTCCTGCAGACATAATAAGCCGCCCCTTCATGTCTACAAGGGAATTCTAGGAGAGTGTGCGAGTGTTCTTTGGGAACCACATTTTCTCTCCTGTCACCTTTTGCCATCTAATCAAAGACTTCCCTTTTATAAAAAAATAAATACAGATATCCTGTTCTTATTCTTTTATCATTTAAAATTTACCCAAGTATTGGTGAATGAACACTATAACACAGGGG
This sequence comes from Mormoops blainvillei, assembly GCA_004026545.1. Taxonomy (NCBI): domain Eukaryota; kingdom Metazoa; phylum Chordata; class Mammalia; order Chiroptera; family Mormoopidae; genus Mormoops; species Mormoops blainvillei. The sequence goes on along the minus strand of PVJD01005650.1, from coordinate 49,248 downwards.
TTGGCAAAAAGTAGCTTTACAGTTGTTCATATGGAAAATAATATAATAATTAATAATACAGAAATAAACTCTTGTTTCATATACTCACAACTGTAAACTTACTTTTTCCTATCCATGTATTTTTCCTTGAAATAAGCCCTGCCCAATATTTTAAGAAATTCTGCTTCTGATTTTCAGTGTGTCAAACTTACACCTAGCTTCCTAAAATGAGATCTACTCTTTCTCTAATGGGGAAAAAAAGTGCTTTAAAGGACTCATAACCATCATTTGGAGTTTATTTTTTTAGAAAAAAACATAAGTTTTAATCATGAATCCTGTGTTTTAAATATCCATATTTCCACTTATACTTAAATACATTTAAGGAGATTAAGTGTAACCTCAGATAAAGACTGGATGATTACGAAGGCAGTGCTGACAATCAAGAACAGATTAGAATTGCTGTTTCACATAATGTGATTCCTATTACTATAAGGTGACTGCTCTAATGATATCGAAGCATTAATCAAGTTTAAATTATATGGCAGAAATAGCTTAATTATCTAAAAAACCAGTTATCTCCCTGTACTCTCTTCCTCATTTCAGCACTATAGCTAGAGAATAAATTGTATCTCCCAGCTTCCTTTGTATCTTGGTGGGGCCATGTGACTAACCATAGTCAATGGAATGAGGACAGAAGTGAGCTTTGCCACTGCAGTCCTGGAGCATAAGAATCTTCTGTACAATCTTCAATGATTTTTCTCCTTTCTCCCATCAGCCAGCCAGAAGTATTTGCCTCTGGTAATCTTGTAGATCAGGTGTTGAAGACAGAGTTTAGTCAGCCTAGGTTTCCAAAAGATTGGGTGAAAGCAAAGACCAACCCACCATCATTCCTGCCACTATCAAGCAGGTGTGAATAAACTTGTATTGTCTTAACCTATTGAGATTTGATGGTTTATTTTCTATAGCAACTAGAGTAACTTTAACTAGTCCATGTAGTCAAATTACTACATGGTAAATGAAAATTATATTAAAGTTATATTATATACATATAAGTAAAAACAAACATTTCTCTCAATGGGAGATTTCTAAATGGTTGGCAATGTGAACAGATTAACACACAATTATTTTTTAATAAAAACATGTTAAAATTATTATTTTTAAAATTTGTTTAATATTTATTGATTGCTTACAATGTGCCATTCTATATGCATTATCACATTTAATTCTGAAAAACACTACCACTAAGAAATATAAAACATGGACAGGTTAAGCAACTTGCCCAAGATTATATTGATATAAGTTTGGTAGAGCGGGGACTTAAAATATCCATTAATTTAAGAATAATTATGTGGCAAGTAAATAAAGAGAATATGAAGAAACACAAACCAATAATAATAAAGCAAAGTTGTAAGTTCATTGTTCTTTCAATGAGAAAGCATTTATTCATAGGGTGTAATAATATTTAATGACTGTGGGAAATAAGAATATGTAAAGGACACAAATCCTAACATGAAGCATATTAAAAACTAGTTGGGTGTGTAAACCATGTACAAAAATAACTATAATAAAGTACAGTGTATGGTAAATGCCATAATAATATTGCAGCATGTTATGAAAGTTTAAATGAGAAAGGTCACTTCTAGCAGGGAGTCAGAGCACGTTCTTTGAAGTAGTTAGTCTGGTCCTTTGTGCGAGGGTACAGTTCAATAGATAGCAAAAAAAAAGCCTTTCAAGTGGACAAAAATATGGCAGATCAAAAACAGGAAATGGATGAGCAAAGAGCTAGAAAGATAACTTGGAATCGGTTTATAGCGGATCTTGAATATCAAGATAAACTTTGACTTTATTAAGCACATATCAAAAGCCATTAGCAGCATTCTATACTAGATAGACAAATCTAGTGATGGAGTATGATTGGGCTAGAGGGTTAGAATATGAAGAATATCATCTTATTCTCCCTGTGTTAGCATAATGGCTATTTTTTAATGTTTGCCTTTCTTTGAAATATTTACTGAAAAAAATTCCCAAAATACAGGTGAATGAGAAACAAAAAATAACCTCATAATTTGCTTGCTATTACCTCCTTCCCTGATTTTCCTTTGAAAAAAAATATACACATAAAAATGCTTTGCAAAAATAGCATCAAATAATACTAACTATTCTGTACCCTACTTTGAACCCCTTATAAACATAATAGTTGTATAGCATTCCATCGTTTGACTAAATAATAATGCATTAAATAACACTCAATTATGAGAATATTAGTTTGTATTCATTATTAACTATCATTAATAACTGTGATGAATAATAGAGTAATACCTCTCTCACAAAGATGTCCACACCCTAATTCCCAGGACCTGTAACTATGTTACCTTACATGGCAAAAGATACTGTGAAGATATGATCAAGGATCTTCAGATGGAAAGACTGTTCTGGATTATCTTGGTAGGTCCAATGTAATCGAAGGATACATACAAGAGTGAGATAGAAGGTCAGAGTCAGAAAAGGCAATACACCCATTAAAATGCAAAGAAAGAGCTTGGAAGATGTTATACTGATAGCTTTGAAGATGAAGGATGGAACCACCAGCCAAGGAAGCTGATGGCTTCTGGAAGCTAGAAAAGACAAGGAAATGGTTTCTCCCCTGGAGCCTCCTGAAGAAATGAAGCCTCGCCAACACCTTGATTTTATCCCAGTGAGACCCATTTTGAACTTCTGACCTCCAGAATTTCAGGATAATTAATTTGTGTTGTTCTAAGTTACTAAGTGTGTGGCCATTTGTCATAGCAGCAATAGAAAACTAATACATAAGACTTCTACACTAAGTAATTAATGTGGGAGATGATAGTGTAATACAGGAGAGGTGGTGGTGGCGGGGATCGCCCAGAATGAATAAATCTGTATATTTTCTAGGCCGATCTGATAAGACAGTCACTGGATTGGTTCTTTGAGCTTTGACTTGAACAAGCAGGTAATAAAGACATGTATTAAATTGAGAAAATTGCAGAAGAAACACTGTGAGCAAGGAAGAAGGAAGGGAAAATAAAATGTTTTATTTTCAAAGTGTTAAGTTTTGGATGCCAGTTAGACCTTTAACAGGAGGGGATAAGAAGTAAGCAACTAAGTATATTCATCTGAGGCTCAGTGGAGAAGTTAGGGATAGATATAAATTTTACTTAGAATGTGTAAGTCATCAGTTGTTAGATGGTATTTACAACTACAGGGCTAGATGAAATTATTCCTTCATGCACTAAATATTTAATAACCATCTGCTTTTCTAACATCGGGAAGTACAGCAGTGAACAAGACAAAACCACTCATGCTCTCATTTTATTCCAGTGAAAGGAGATATATAATCAAATGAACTTATGAAAATATAAGTAAAACTACATGTTATCATGAAAATAAAACAAGATGGTGTGGGTCACAGGGTTATTTTAAATAAAGAAGTTGGAAAAGGCCTTTCATAGGAATTCATGTTAGAATTTAGGGGAGGGAGCATCCCTAGTTTGGATTCAGAGAAGTCTTCATGAAGGAAGCATTCAAGCTGAGACTTGAATGACAAGTAAGCAGCCATGCTCATTGTTGGACAGAGCGTCTGTCTTCTCCCATCTGACTAAGCACTAGGGGGACAAATGTAGTGCCTGTTTTTTTTTTTAATGTACAGAGTTTGGCACTGAGATATCTAGTATTATGATATGTATTACCATATGTATGTCTTTTAAAATTATAAGCAAATAGTATTTGCTGTTTATTAGGTATAAGAGACCAAAAGAGATAAAAGATTTTGTTGCTCAGTCCAATAACTCACAATCTATTTGAAGAGACTACAGAAATACAGTGACTGAAAGAGCCAAAAATACCTCAAGTAGCATGATGTGTACTGTCACATTATATGCTACGTGAACACAGCCTGACAAAGTGAATGAAAAGTGGACTTACAGTAAGAAGATAAAGTGCTTGAGCCAGACCTTGCACGTAATAGGATTAGAGACCTTGACAAGTAACTCCACTCCGAAGGCATAATTTCCTAATCTACATGTGACAAGACTAAATCAGGCACAAAGTAAAAATAATAAAATAATTTTTATAATAGTAAAAATAATATATATTACAATAACATGTTTTAATTATTATTAGGAAAACATTATTAAAAACAAGTGCCAAGGTATACTTTAGCAGTAGAAAATATATTAAAAATTTATATTACATAGTTTTGACTTACTGGAAATCTTAAGCACACAATCAATTCCTAGACAAGAATTCTTTCCCCCTGAGAGAGATTTTTATTTTTTCCTACTCCAAAGGTCATCTTAAAGTTAGTGCTTTAAGGTTGTTTTCTTTGTTAAGTGGCAACTAGGTATGCCCTGGGTCTTTAAAGACTGATGCTATAACTCTTTCAAGTTCTGATGCAGATTAGTGCAGCACAGAGCAGCTGTAAAAAGGCCACAATGAGCAAATTTTAGCAAAAAGCAATAACAGTGATATATAAAAGGGCCAATATAAACATAAATCAGACACCACAAAATGACATATTGACACAATCGTATGGTCTACTCAGCCAACTTCTGCCTTCCTCCAGGTACCTTTTTCCTCCAAGGCTCCAAACTTCATTCTCAGAGACTTTAAATCACAGTGATAGCTCTGGCGAGCCTCCGGTTTCGGTTGCCTTCATTTCTTGCTCCCATCAACCTTCAGCAGCACCCAGGGCTGCCAGTGAGCCAAACAGGCGCCCTCAGGTGTCCACAGCTGCATCACTCTTCTTCCTAATCCAGCAGAACATGCCTGCCCTCCTCACCATGAGAATGGGAGCCACAATTTCTTCCACTGGGACTTTCGGCCCATTGACTCTGATCCTTTTTCTGAAGATCCAAATTTCTCTCTCTCCTCCTTACCCATCATTAAATCTTCAACTCATTCTCTCTGTTCTATATTGCCATTTCTCTTTTTCTTTACCAAATAGAATCTGTCAAACCCCATTCCATAAAAATCATGCATTTCAGTGCTCATATTCTTTTACCTGTGGTTAACAGGTAATGTGCCAAAACAATTATTCACTTTGGGTCAGTGATATTAACTTCCCTGGGTCCCAATTGTCTCATCAGTAAAATTGGGGTATGGTGGACTGAAATTAGTGGATTTTGATTTTTATGAAATAGCGAGTTCTTTCTTCAAATGTTACTGTGTACCAATGTATAGAGCAAATGTCCCCAAATGAAGCGCCAGCCGATCCAGGTTGGAATGGGCCTCCAGGGCCCTGCTGCTTTGATGCATTGTTACCCCTTCTTACAGTGGTTCCTGAGGTATTACCAGCTCACAGGGCCCCAAGGAATCAATGAGTCTTTGAACTAAGTGATCAACAAGTTCCGTTCTAGCTCTAATATTAAAAGATGCTACTCAACACATGTAGCAGGAAAGATCGAGTGGTGAGGAAACTACAGTATTGTAGATTGCCGACTTTAGTTTTACTGAACCGCCATGTATCCCATTCAATCCACTCCCCTATCCCCATCATTCTACCATGGTCACTTTTAACCAATTAAAAGCAGAGGCTCAGATAGTAACATAGTTAAGCTTACATATTTTGTAATAGGCTGGGATGGGAGTCCAACCCGTGCTTTTTCCATTCTTGTCTATTGTTGCTAAACCACATTATCTCTTCCTAACCCAGTCCTCATCCAGTCATCAGCACTGATTAGTCATATTCGCTTATATATTTTATTGCCAAGGTGTTTAGGATATGATCCATGGTGGCTTTTTGTATTTAATTAGCCTAGCGAAACATAGAATAATGAGAAGGAGTAGATTCATGTAGAGCACTAAGAAATAAGAGCTTTGACTTAAGAAGAGAAATAGAAGAGATAGTATGTATAAATATATAAAGTTAACATTTTCCAAACCTAAGACTTTTAAATGTACTAGAGAATTATGATAACCTGAAAATATTATTTCAAAGGATACAGTCGTATTTTTAATTCCTCCTAACCCATCCAATATAATCAGGTTCATAGACTACATTGAATTTCTAGCACTTATAAAGTCTTTCCAATGGTAAAATATAAAGACAAGCAGATTTCTTCCTATATAAACAGCTGCATTCCAAGTCCTCAGAATACCTCAGCAAATCCAAATATCTCTCAATAATTACAGAAATAGTACAGTTGTGGAAGACATTCTAGGGATCTGAAATAAAAACTGAAATACTGCATTATCATTCTCCATTCATCAGCTCATATCTTTCCTCAGATGCTGTATTATCTTTGCTCTTTTTCCTCTGGCAGATGTTCAGGGGTGAATTATGCAATTTAGAATCCAAAATTCCACTTCATCCAGATGCCTAATTTGCTAACTATTCACTTGTCAAAAACACATGTTTACTATCTATTACATAATGACGATGGCTCAGAACAGCTTCTAGTATCCATTTCATGAATCAATACTGGAAATCTGACAAATATCCCAGAAGGCATTTTTCAGTGCACATTTCCATGAGTTTTTATTAAATTTCATAAATGCACCAAACATCTGGGGAGAGAAAAACTTTCCCCCAAAAGCTTTAAGTTTCAAAATCATTGTACATTTTTCTTTTCAAAATCCATGAGCAAATTTGTGGAATAATAATAAAACTTCACTTAATCTCCAAATTTTGTTGAAAGTTTAGCTCATCTTGAGAAGCAATTCTCTATCCTATAACAGAAAATGTGAAGAAAACAAGTTTACACAGCCTTCATAGTCATTTTTGTACCAGTAAACTGGATTTGCATCAGTGTCTCCTGCTACATCAGCTGCCAACAGCCTTCAGTGTGCCAGGATTCCACTATGCGGTGGATCAATCATGCCATAGGGACAGTCAATGCATAGGGATTCATGAAATGGTGCTGTGGGCATGGACAGGTCCAATATTGGGTACCAGTGCTAAATCTGTATTGGCATGTCTCCCCCAAAATGTGGAAAACATAAGCTTAAGTTAACTATTATGTCTGTATTCATTTCCTCATTGGCTTTTCTTTTAATCCTCACCCAAGGGTATGTTTATTGATTTTAGAGAGGAAGAGGAAGGGGGAGAGAGAGACAGAGAGAGAGAAACTTCAGGATGAGAGAGAAATATTGACCTGTTGCCTCCCTTACAGTCCCCAAGCCCCAGATGGGGATAAAACCTACAACCTAGGTAAGTACTCTGACCATTACCCTGAAAACTTTTGGTGTACTGGACGATGCTCCAGCCAACTGAGCACCTGGCCAGAGCCCTCAGTGATTCTTAGTTAACTCTAATAAGCAATAATAGTTTCCTTCCTTCCTTCCTTCCTTCCTTCCTTCCTTCCTTCTTTTCTTCCTCCCTCCTTCCCTCCCTCCTGCCCCTCCCCTATGTCTCTCCCTTTCTTCCTATCTTCCTATCTATCTGTCTATCTATCTATCTATCTATCTATCTATCTACCTACCTACCTTCTAAACTGTGAGTTTTAGGAACTCCCAATATCCAGAATAATATCTGTCACAGTAAGTAATAATAAAGGGAAGGAAGGAAGGAAGGAAGGAAGGAAGGAAGGAAGGAAGGAAGGAAGGAAGGAAGGAAGGAAGGAAGGAAGACATATATAATAGTTGACACTCATTTGATCTGGATTTAAATACGCACCATGCAATTAAATGAGGGCACTACAACATCTTATTGTAATTTGAACTAAACTGCTGTAAGATGAACATATCTCCTAATGTACTTCCTCTAGCTAGGGGGTAAAATGTTGATATATTCATAATGATGACTATTTATAATATAGGTGAATGCCCTTAAAATTCTCAAATTTTATTAGATAGGATCCGTTTTTATTTGTTCATTTTAATAGGTAATCTAGGAAGTGGTTAGGAAATAAAAGGAAACCAAAATATACCTACAGTTAAATTTTAAAAAGTCATCTTCCAGAACCTAAATTGGAATTTTCACCTTTAGATACCCTATGGAGTGTTATCTTTTTATAAAGTGGATTTCAAGAAAGAAAAAGAGAAAGAAAACAAGGGAAGAAGAGAGAGGGGAGGAGGATGAACAGGGAGAGAGAAAGAGACCCTTCAGAATGAGTGTAACTTCAGAGTTGTTCTAGGAAAGTCTATGTGTCATTTGGACTCTGACTCATATTAACATAAGTTTTTAAGAATTCTAATAAGAACATATTTGTCCTCCATCCTTAAAATTCTATAAGTGCCCCTCCAAGAGAATATTAATTATTAAAAAAATATAAACTGACTTGGGGAAATTTAAATTCAGAGAAAAACTTGTTCCTAAACTTAAATAAAAATTCTAAACTCAATTTTCCAAATTTTAAATGTTTTTTTATTTATGTAGAGCTTTTAATTTATATCAAATTGTTATGCATTATCTCTTCTGAGTTTCACAATCCACCTATGGATTAAATGGAAATTGTTAGCCCCATTTTACAGACAATCAATTACATGTGATTAAATGAATTAATTTAAAAATGAGCTAGACCTGAAAATCAATTATAATATAAAGCAATAAATGCAAGAAATTTATGATAGATTTCATGAAAAATCTCTCTTTGGAATATACTATACAAATATTTCTCATTCATTCTGAGGAGTCATTTGCACCAAATGATAAAATTAATTTGCCTACCCATTCAATCTGTGGTTACTATAGGTAAAAATGTTCTTATTCACTGATAATGAGAAAACATGAATTCAAGATAATGAGAAAGGGTTCTCTCACCTCCTGAATCTTTAGTCTGGAGCACCACTGATCTGAAATAAACCACCTACCTATTAGACACTTGTCAGTGCACATGCCCATTTGCTACAAGGTTGAGTATAGCATTAAATCAGGAAAAATATCAAGTAGTAAAGAAAGTGAATGATGTTGCTTTTATCCCTGTCCCCAACTCTGATCTAGTAGAACTTCAAAGACACCTACATCAGAACAAAAATGCAACTGTGAACACTCAAAATGCAGATAAGGTAAAATTTCTAGAAAACTGAGAAACTATTGGGAAGGACAACATATTTCTTCACTGTGCACCGTCCTGGTATTAAATGTCACTTATCCAAAGATATTTCCAACTCTTCAGACACAGAAACTGTTCCTTCCTGTGGATTTGTTCTACAGTTAGCTCATATCACCACAGTCTTAGTATATTATATAATAGTTTTGTTTGTTTCCTTCCAGGAAACACTTCAAAGTAATAAGTCTTGACCTTGGTATTCTTAGGGCCAATATAATGTCTAGTATGTGGTATACACTAAGATGCATCAATATGTAATTAAGTAAATGAATGAATGATTCACACTGGGGGAAACACAAATGTATTCTCTGAGGAGAGCCTAACCAGGATCAGGAAAAGAACTGGGACTATAGTCAAGGGGCAGGTCAAGGTATTTCCTTGATAATACCTATTTGTGATTGATAATTTTTACTATTCGTTCATTCTGTATGTGTCCTCTGGAGTTATACAAGGGGGAACCACCCCAAAAGAATTATTTTCTGAAGCATGAGCCCCTTGTGGTATAGGCTTCCCCTGCTAGGTGAGTGTTCTAGGAACCCATGTGTATCCATGTACCTGCTGGCGTTGTTGTGAGAGGCTGCGTTCAGCTTCACTGAATTTTTCTAAAAGACTCTTTCGATACGTGTACCCATTTCATGATGGGTGATTTACGAGCATGCCTGCCCACACCATGCTGATTGTTCAGCAGTTTTTGACCAAAAACAACATGACCCCTTGTGCCCCACCCTCCCTATTCACCCAATCTTGTCCCCAGTGACTTATTTTTGTTTCCCCAGATGAAAAAATTCCTCCAAGGGAAATGTTTTGCCAATGTGGAAGAGATGAAATAAAAAATGGCAGAAGCACTAAAAGGCATCAAAATTGATGAGTTCAAAAAGAGCAGTGGGAAAAACATATCAATAGATGTATTATATCAAAGGGGGAATACTGTGAGGTTGGCTGAAGTTTAAACATGTATGACTAAATGCACAATTTTTTATAAATAAATTTTAGTTTTTGAGGTTCTGTTCTTCTATATCTGTTAGGAAATACCATAGTAGTTATTTTCTACTGAATAAATAATCTAATGGCTAGCATATGCATGAAAGATTCATTTAAAATTGTGTTAAAGAATCTTTTAATTTCAATCTTTGCATACCAAAATAAGCATATCTGTATGTTTTTCACCCTGTTATACCAATTGTAAAATGTTTATAAAAATGTTCTAAAACCTGCTTCTTTGGATCAAAGCCAATCTCTATAAACCATATTTAACTGAATTCATTTCAGTGCAGGTACTCATTAACTGCCATCTAAGAGTTCAGGGTCTCCCGGTAAGTCACATATTCAGAGTCAATCCTGGGCAAACCACTCCACCTCTGAACATTTTTGTTTTCAGGTCAGTAGAATGAGCAGTTGTACCAGATGACCTTGCACGTTCTGTCCTGCTCAGAGCATTCTGTATTTGCATAACTCCACTTCAGAAACCTTTATATAAACTCTGCAGTGGTTCTGAGCCTTGAAACAACCAGCAAATAAAGATCTTTCTTCCCCCTCGCAATGCATCAGATCCTTCAATGTTTATATCCTACCTAAGAATCCAGACATGAAAGTAAAACATAAGAGGGAGAAGAGATGATTCCTAGAATAATATGTATAGCAGAACCTGAGGTGGGACAAACGGGAACTACATGCCAAAAGCCAACATCATGGTGAGACTGAGTTGCCCCCTAAGATACGCTGCTACTGGTATCCACGCGTCTGATTCCTTTCCCTTCGAGTAATTGTCTTCTAACTAGTAAAAAGTGGCAAAAGTGACAAGATGTCACTTCATGCTTATGTTATATAAGACAGTCTTCCTAGCAAAATGGCTCTAGAGTCTCTCTTTCTTGCCAGCTGTGAAGAAGCAAGCTGACATGAAATAGAAACTCATGCTGCAGGTAACTGCTAGTAGTCTCTAGGAGCGGAGGGCAGCCTCAATCCTAGGTAGCCAGGAGATGAATTTACCAATAACATGAGTTAGGCTGGGAACAAATTTATATCCCATGGAGCCTCTGATGAGACTGCAGACCCAGGCAACACCAGGATTGCAGCCTGGTAGGTCCTGAAGCATTAAACCTAGTTATACTGTGTCTGGACTCCTGATCCACAGAAACCATGAAATAATAAAAGTATATGGTTTCAAGCTGCTAAGTTTGTGGTGATGTGTTATGCATCAATAGATCACTAATACAACTGGGAATGTGGTTTTGGCCTTTTCATGTCTGCATTTTGTGCAGGTTGTTCATTAGTGCCTTATACTTTAGTAAAATCATACTGACCCATTTTATTGCCTCTAGCAAAACAATAGATATAGCTACTGTATTTCCAAGAGTCATACTCTTTTATCCTTTCAGAAAGTTGAAATAAAGCACACCTTAAAAAATGAATGAGGAGTTTCCTGTTCTCAGAGTAACTTATGAGGTCTTTGGCCATTCTTTACATTTAAGGACAACTAATACTGACAGTAACAAGTCTTAAATTAATTCACTCCATGAAAAGTACTCTAGGGAATATATAAATGAGTAAGACATGGCTAATGCCCTAAAAGAAATTACAGCTTCGTTACACTAAGTTTTGAGAATGTGTTGTCAATGCAAAAGAGTTTAAATTATTTATAATATAGTATGTATCTTAAAGGATCATAGTTTTAGAATGAAGAAAAATAAATACATTTAGTAAAGTTAAATTGCTTGTATGCACCCAGCTATAACATCTTTATAAAAACTGTTGGTTTCTGATAAATGACCATGAGTCTTATGGATGGGTAATTTTTTCAAAAACTGGATTTATGGACAAGAACATTCTATGGAAGAAAACAGCGAATGGAGGCTCTTACAGGTCAGAATGAGGGGCATGTTAAAAGAGCAAGGGATTTTGTCTTAACAGGCATCATGGTTCATTGAAAAAACCAAGAGCACAGGACATAGTGTCAATTAAAAAGTAATGAGGGCCTGAAGAAAACTGGAATGGAACAGAAGATCCAGGCAGAAAAGAAAGATCTTCCAGGTGTGGACCCTAGAACAGGCAGGTTAACTGAATGCATGAGATAGATGATAGAGACAATTGGAAATGAAGTTTCGGAGGACTTCCAGTCAAGAGGGAGGCATAGGTAGACATGCTTCAACTCCTCACACAACCATAGAAATAATTAACCACCAGATCTCAAAACTAATGACACCCAGAACTGTCAGAAAATGGAGCTGTATGGAAGTTGGAAAACCAAGGATTTAAAGAAGCCACATTCATCCACATGGGTAGGAGAGGCAGAGTTGAGGAAATAGGTGGGGAGGCGGTGTGGCATAAGAGGCAGCAGTGGTGGCAGAGCAGACAATCTCACATTCACGTGTGGTGGATAAAATCAGGAGGGACACCTTAGGAGCCAGCGATCCCAGACCCAGGCCAGACCACACAGCCCAAGATTCCAGCACCAGGAAGATAAATCCTCATTATCTCTAGCTGTAAAAACCAATGGGGGTTGGGTCAGCTGTTGGATTTTTGCCACTTAAAGGGCCCACACAGGTTTACAACTTAGAACATAGGCAAACCGACCCACTCTGGGTTTCACCACCAGGGAAGCAGCTGGAAGGGTGTCAGTTACATACAGGAAGTGGCTGAAGTGACTGGAAATGGAGCCAGCGCTGGGCATATCTCCAGAAGCCAGGCAGCAGCACTGTCCCCTCTCTCAGCTCCACCCCCATCACACACACAGAGTCACAAAGCAGTGAAGCAGGTTGCCCCACCTTAGGCAATTACCTAAAGCTCTGCCCCACACAATTTACAGTTGCTTTTTCTATATAGGACATGTTACTAAGACAAGGAGTAAAAGCAGCTGTACCTATTACACAGAAACAAACACAAGTTGGAGGTTGCCAAATTGAGGAGACAATGAAATATGGCCCAAATGAAAGAACAGAGCAAAACGCCAGTAAAGAACTAAACAAAATGGAGATAGCCAACCTATCAGGTGCAGAGTTCAAAACACTGGTGATCAGGGTGCTCAGAGAACTCACTGAGTATGGCAAAAACACAAAGGAAGAAGAGAAGGTTACACTAAATGAAATAAAGAAAAACCCCCAAGGAACCAACAGAGAAGGGAAGGGAGCTGGGATTCAAAGCAACGATTTGGAACATAAGGAAGAAATAAACATTCAACCAGAACAAAAAGAAGAAAGAATTCAAAAAAAAACAGCAATGTCTAAGAACCTCTGGGACATCTGAAAACATGTCAACATCTGAATCTTAGGGATGCCAGAAGGAGGAGAGGAAGAGCAAGAAATTGAAAACTTATTTGAAAAAATAACGAAAGAAAACTTTCCTAATTTGGTGAAGGAAATACAAGTCTAAGAAGCACAGAGAGTCCCAAACAAGTTGGACCCACAGAGCACTACACCAAGACACATCATAATTAAAATGTGAAAGGTTAAAGATAAAGAAAGAATCTTAAAAGCAGCAAGAGAAAAACAGATAGCTACCTACAAAGGAGTCCCCATAAGACTGTCAGCTGATACCTCAAAAGTAACTTTGCGGGCTAGAAGGGACTGGCAAGAAGTATTCAAAGTGATGAAAAGCAAAGACCTACAACCTAGATTAGTCTATCCAGCAAAGCTATCATTTGGAATTGAAGAACAGGTAAAGTGCTTCCCAGACCAGATAAAGCTGCAGCAGTTCATCATCACCAAACCACTATTACATGAAATGTTAAAGGGACTCATTTAAGAAAAAGAAGATCAAAACCTTGAACATTAAAAAGGCAACAAATTCACAACTATCAACAATTGAACCTAAAAATCAAATTAAGCAAACACGCAGAACAGGGACAGAATCATAGATATGGAGATCATTTGGAGGGTTATCGGCTGGGAGGGGGAAGGGGAAGAATGGATGAAATGGTGCAGGGATTAAGAAGCATAATTGGTAGAAACAAAATAGACAGGAGGATGTTAAGAACAGTATAGGAAATGGAGAAGCCAAAGAACTTAGGTGCACATGGACATGAACCAAGGGGAGCATTGCTGGAGAGAAGGGGGTTACTGGGTTGAGGGGGACAAAGGGGGAAAAATGGAGTCAACTAGAATAGCAAAACCAATAAAGTATACTTTAAAAAAGAGAAAGGAAACGAACTTTCAAACCTGCATGAGAGGGGAAAGAGGCATCATTAACAGAATTAGGAGAGGTAAGAGGTAACATTGGTTCTGAGGAGGAAATGATTACATTTGGTACATGTTGTATTTAATGGGCTAGGGAGGGGGATGGGTTGAAAAGAAAGCTGAGAAAGTCAAGGAATGAGGAAGCTTCTACAATTGTAGTTTCAGTTTAATGTAAAGAAGTAAGTTGGTGTTGATAAAGTGGACATGGTGACTCATATAACACCTTTTCAAGGTGGCAAAACAACAAGGATCTTGAATAAAGACGTGGAAAATTTCAAAGGCAATCGGAGTTACTTAAATACTTTTTAGGGTTTTTCTCTTACTACAGCTCAAAAGGAGCACTCTGGTTTGAGTATTTTCAAAACAAGAAATGTTTTTATTAAAAGGATGCAAAGAAATACGTAAAGCATAAATACAAAATATAATTGTTATTTTGGGCACACACACCCTTTGGAACACAGCAACTCTTTTTTCTGTTAGGGAAAATTAAAGGGAAAAAAAAGATCCTCCATTCCTATTTTGAATATAGTGCAAGTAAGTCTATAAAAATAAAATATATGCATGGCTGTGATGAGCGTGAAAGGACTGATGAAAGTTCAGAGAAATGTTATTTTATATATATTCTTGGGGCAGTTTTCTGACATGTTTTCTACTTCTTAGTACAGCACTCTGAATTGAAGCAATTACAGCTAGATGCAGGATTATAACACCTATGTTCTCAGCTATAAAAAGCGAGTTATTTCTTGATGACGAGTGTTAGATCCAGACAAGCAGATAACACCATGCCCACTAGTCCTATAATTTCATTTGTTTTACAAATTTGTCTTGTTTTCTATCATTTGCATTCTTAAAATATACATGGCACAAAATCTGACAGTGACTAACGGTTATTCTTTTTCACATCTTCCACAGCGTTTAACATAGCTCTCTGCAGAGAAGGTGTTTATAACTATTTAGATATATTTGTAAATATATAGAGATATATTTGTAAATCTGAATCTGTGTCTTGAGAAAATGGATGTCAAATAGGTGGCAAGGTGATTGCTCATTAAATACTTAAAAAGCATGCAATCTTAGAAATATTGAAGAAAAAAAGAGTTTAGAAATAAAGAAAATTGGGAAATAGTTCTAAGCTTAGACTCTATATTATATAAAACTAGGAAGTTTTATATCATATAATACCATCATAAAGCAAATACTTTAAGAGTATTGGAATGGCTATGAGTCAGACAGCTCATGTGCCTTTTTGACACAGTGCATATTAATTTCCCAGTGGCCAGGGAATCTCGCCCTAAAAGCAAAATATTACCCTCAGCTTTGACTCACAGCAAGATCCATTCTATGTGGTCTAGCCTGTTCTCTCCTCTTCATTCAATCATAAGTTCTCTGTCTTCTTCCACATTCTTTCTTCCCTTTCATCCTCCCCTCCCCCTTCCCCTCCTTCTCCCCCCGTTTCTCTTCCTCCTCCTCCTCCTTCTTCTTGTTCTCTCTCCCCCCACCCACATTATTAACATTGTATATCTTACTAGAATTTCTTGGGTCTTATAATAGATACTTAAAGGAATAACACAAGATTAGTTAAGAAGTACAGTCTTAATTTCTAGAGGTAGTATTTCCTTACAAATATGTCATCAGAAGTAACTGTACTGACAATATGGCACACAGCAGAGATGGCAGGTTCTTCTCCAATTATCTATGCTCTCCTTCTTTTATAGTAAGAAAATGTCCCCACCTTTAGCTGGGCATACACTCAAGAAAAACCAAGCCCAGTCAGTTGCAGGTGCAGGTAGCTATTTGATTCAGTTTGGGGGAAAGGCGTGCCTGCAGAACTATTGCATGTAATTTATAACTCGTGTCCATAAAGGAAAGTGGATCGTTCTCTCCTTCGCCTCCTCTGCCATCTTGCACCAGAGATGAAGGGGTCACACTAGGGGCGTAGAGCAGCAAGGGAGAATAATTCTGTCTTGATAAATTCTTGCCAAAGAGCCCCAACACGGTTTCAGAATTTTATGAGAAAGAAATGGTCTTTAATCTTGATTAAAGCAGTACTATTTTGGATATTGTCATGTTGCTGAACATATATCCTTACGATTTCAAAAGGATCATGTGTATCATTGAGGAACCAGGGGGTCCTCCACCATCACTTGTTCTTGGATGTCATTTAAGTTTCCTTTCAAGTTTATAGTTCCACTTAGAAAAAATGATTGTACTCAAATAATCCAGAGCTGTAAAATGTAATCTGATATTTTCTGACATGAATTTAATTGGATAGACAGTAGTCTCATGAGATATGAACGCAGCACATCAAAGAAAGAAAAGTTTTGAAAAACGCCTGAAATTTATTCTTTTTAAGATTCATAAGGTAAATTAGCATATCAAAAATATGAGTATTCCTAAAATAAAAGAACAAGTTTAACTTTTTTCCTGTTACTATAGAACATAGAAAGATTTTAAACACAACATATATCAACATACTTTATAACTACAGTTCTGTGGAACAGTCTTTGTAGAATTTTAAATCACTATATAATGCATAAGTCCCTACTGCAAATGGTTCTTCAATTCAGGCTTAGATACAGTCCAATAACAGAAAACTTGCTACTTCAAAAGATGACTCATTTCACCCACTTTTCACTTTTGAAAATAAGGACATTAATTATGGTAGATATTAATTAAATCTATTAAATGTGTACATGTCCTCCTGTTGGACCTCAGTCCCCTTTGCCAGAAGGTATTAAGGATCATTTACTGGTTTAGTGATGATATTTGAAAGTTCAGTGGACTCACTGGAAATTACTCATACTCCATCTACCTAGCATTCCAATTTCCCTTAGCAGTGCTGGATTAATTCATTTCAGTTTCACATGTCAGAGGGGGAGGAGTAAATTGAGTAAAACTTGCTTTCACTCAATCATCTGATAACACAGCAAATATCACTGAAACAGAGTTAACTATTTACTGATAACCAACATGACTAGTTTCATCACTTGACATTTGACTAGAAATGCAAGACATTCAAAGCCAAAGAATTATATAAGTAAAACTCACATTTAGTCTTCCACATTCATTCTACTATTCAGTAATCATTGCCAGGCAGGAGGGAGAAGGGAATATAAGGGTGTTAAAAGGTAATGGAAAAAATACAATTAAAAATAATAATAATTGTGTTACTACATGGTCATAAATCCATATGTGTAGAGGCCACACTAATTTTTCATTAGTCATAATATACAATATTTTAGAAATGTAAAAATAATGTGAATCTACCACAGTGGTAGAATGACAGTACAACTAACTTTATTTATATAAATATACATTGTAATATATAGGGTAGCAGTAGCTTATTAACTATAAAATTAAAACTGTTTTTACCAAGATAACCAAATGTTTGAAAAAAAAGCATCTAAATTATTTGTTTTGACCAATTTTTGTAATGAAATTGTTGTCTAGTCAATTTGTTTGCGACCAACTTGCTTTCAACCAGTTTGCTGCCCTTTCATGAATTAGCCAAATACACAAATCTTAAGATTTCTTTAAAGTTGCATTCAAGGAGCTTAAATAATCAAAATGGTTTCAATCGAATCTCCTGGACCTCACAATGGTAGCTCTCAACGTCAAATATCAGAAGTTTAATTAAAGGGAATTAATAGTAATTTCACTGAGCTCTGAGTAATATGTAAACTGTTGAATAGCCATCTAATGAATCCACACAGACTACTTGATTCTAAATACAAATATATTCTTGAAAATTAATAACACTCATGTTTATTTTCCCAATAACAATTTCAAATTAAACTTATACAAATGTCATCATATTGGTAAGATACTTGTGGGTATTAATTCTATTTAAAACTAAAAAGATCTCAGGATACATTCGGCTCTGCAACTGTTTGTTGCCTCTTAGGTTTCTGCGAGGAGACGGTGACTTAACGGGGCTGAGCTGAAGGCTGGCTTCAGCCTCGGTACTGAGCCCAACCAAACCTGCTCCTGGCCTTGGCTTCGGGCACGGCCTGGGAAAGGCCGAGTGGCCGAGGTCGACTTAATGCCAGCTGGGCCTCACCGAAATCGTGTGTGATCAAGGATCACGCAGTGGGTAGGTTACGTATAGTTTCTAATCACGATATTAACATAAATGAGATAATGACAAAAGTCATTTGGATCCATTGTTAATACATGCATATGTAACTTGGAGGAAATCTCTTTATGTGCTGTGTAAAAATTTATTCCAGTCACTAATGCAAATTTACATTTGTGAGAGTAATATGCTATAATAATTAATATTTAATAGTTAAAGCTGATAATTTTATGTCAGAATGATTAAAAACATCAAAAGTGTTAAATAAGGAAATACATGTCTTTAGTAGATATTAGGAAAAAGATATTAGCTGAATAACTTTAGGAAAAATACATCTTTTTGATCTGAAAAACATTTTTTTTAGATCTTCACCTGAGGACATTATTCCATTGCTTTTAGAGAGAGAGGAAGGGAGAGAGGGTTTATAAAGAGGGCACGGGAGGGAAGACAGGGAGAGAAACATCAATATGAGATAGAAACATCGATCGATTACCTCCATACCAGGGACCAAACCCGCAACCCAGTTATGTGCCCTCACAGGGAATTGAACCCTTTGGTATATAGGACAATGGCCAATAGAGTCACACCAGGCATGGCTGATCCAAAAGTATTTTTTAAATGTAAATAATAAGGTAGAATAATAAGGATATTATAATTCTAATCTCTGTGAGATTAGTTTATAAACATTGATAACATTAAAAATCTCCAATTATTTCAAATCATTCATCCAAATACAAAGATCTCAAAGTACAAAGAAGAAGAAGGTTTGAGAGGAAAATGTAGTAACCCCAAAAACCCTGGTCCCCTGCCCTACTTTGGTGGGCAGTGAGGATCTCTTTCACATCACAAATAATGCAGCACCATTCTGAAAAATGAGAGTACAGAGAAGTTATTGTTCCTGCACCATTCTATCAAACATTGAAACACCAAGCACGTGTGCTTGGTATTTTATGAATGCTTGATATTTTAATAATAAAATTTAATAATTTCAAAACTTATAAAACTGTATTTATGATAATATCTCAGAATTTTATTCTGTGATTGTGACATTTAACTTTGGCCCTGACTTCAGTGGGCCAGCTATAAATCCAGGACACATCTATAAAACATATAAGAATTTCCACATGTAAACAAAAATTTATTTATAGCAATCAGTTCCAATCTATACATATATTTTCCAAATTGGGCTCTTAAAAGTTTTTGAACTCCATTTTTGTTAGAATACTGTCTTTGTGGACTAACCAATTTAGTTTTGAGTCACAAAGTGACCCTAGACAAGTGATTTAAATTATTTTAGGATTGGTTTCTTATCATTTGTAGATAATAACAGTCACTTTACAGTCGTGAAAGGATTTAATGGGATCACATATGCTAAGCATCCTACCTCAGTGCTCGGTATGTAAAGATTTTCAATAATTGGTACTTTCCACACTCTTCTTCCCTTTGTCAATGTCTTTAATGTTTGGAATTGCTGTTGTTACCAGCTTATGGACCAAAAAGAAATTAGAAAAATAGAAACATAGAAAGTTGGAAGTATAAGGGAACTGTGAATACAACTACCTTATTGTTTTTAAATTTTATAGCAGTAAAATCCTTTTTCAAAATAAAATTCCACATGGAACGCCAATATAAAGTGATCAACTCAAAGCTGCTCTGGTCAAAGCAGACACCATGGAGGGTGCTGAATCTACCTGTTCCTCTCCTCTTTACCCTGAGCCTGGAGGATGCCAGATCACCCCATGCCTACAGAATTCCAGGATACTGTAATGGAGTAGAAAGCAGAAAGCGTGAGCACTTCACAGCACTGCTTTCTGGAAGCTAGCTTCCCCCCACATTGTGTGCCATTGTACAGGTCCCTGAACTTGTTTGGTTAAACTCCTCAGCTTTTGTTTTATTTAAAAATGAGAAATTTCAAATATTCCATTTAAGTCTAATCTCTTCCACCTCTTTTATTCTGTTTTACCACCAAACTTCATGAAGAGAAATCTACATACATAAATTGCTTTATCAAACATTATCAGTTGTGGCAAATTGTATTTTCAAAGATGGTAGCAATAAAATCTCCCTTCCCACGTGCTCTTTTCTTGTAGTGTGATCTCGCCACTCACCAGTCCTGAGATGGAGTCTAATTCCCCTCACCTTTGAGTCTAATTATCCTTCTTTATCTGTTCTGGTCTTAGTTACTTGCTTGCACGCAACACCCTGCACCATACAGCAACTGAATGACACTGTGATTTCATAAGCTAGATCAGCAAAGGCCATGCAACTTATGTCTCCTTCCCTTAGAAAGCTCACTTACCAGACACTTCTTCTCGGGGTACACCTTCTCAGAACAACCCTAGCACCAAGTCATGATAAGCCCCAGCCGGAGGAGAGGTCACCTATAGGTGCTCTGGTCAACAGTCCCACCTGAACTTTATCTCCAAGTTATGCCAGACCAGGTACCAGGCACCAGGCATGTGATCAAAGCCTCCAGATGATTCCAGCCCCAGTCTTCAAACTGCTCCAAGCCAATCAAGTGTTTCCAGATAAGAGCCCAAATAAGCCATCCCCACTGATCCTCGTTCAAATTCCTGGTCCAAAGAATTCATGAGCAAATGGTTGTCTTTTTAAGTCACCAAATTTGAAATGACTAATCATACAGCAGTAGATCACCAGAACATTCATGGCTTTATTCCTTACCAAATCCAATATTCCCTACTTATTTCCCATCCTCTTCAACCCTGCAAGCCCCCCATCTTTAAATCTAAGTCTGATCTTTACATTCCCACATAGTAAATTCTGATTCTTTTCTTACCTCAATCTTTTTCAGCGGATTCATTTCCTCTAGTAAATGCTGAAAAGAAGGCATTCCCAGAGGTCATTTCTTTAGCCCTCTTCCCTATCTCTTCTTGAGCACCTCATCCACTGTTAGGATTTAAATTATCCCTTCATGTATTCACAATTTATTCAATAAATATTTATTGACCACCTATAAACTGTATTATATGAAGCTGTGCACCAAACAGACAACATCCTTCTTATGATGGTGCATATATTACAGTAAGAATAGACAGAAAATAAACAAATTAGTATATGATTTAATAGCGCAAGTAGAAATATGTGCTACGAAGAAATGTAAAGCAGGGTGAAAAGTACAGAGGAGTATTATTTTATCGAGAGTGGTAATGGAAGACATTTTATAAAAGACATATTTAGTCAGAGACCTAGATAAAATAGGGAGCTGCTCCTATTTTTATTAGAGGTCATTCCAGGAAGAGGCATGTAATCATAGTGTCCAAAAACAGCAAGGTGCAGGAGCAGCTGGGATGGAGTGAGGAAGTAGGACAGCGGTAAAAGATATAGCCATAAAGTTATCCAGGAAGCCGACTATGTGTGACCTTTTGGCTGTCACAAAGGCTTTGTGCTTTATCGGAGTAAGATAATGTTGGAAACATTATATATGTTCATGAATCTCTAGCTCTCCTCTTCCTTTGGGGCCACAGAAAATTACACTTCTCATTGGGGCAAGACCTTATGATTAAATGTGGCCAATGAAATATGAGTGAGAGGAACATGTTACTTATGAACTTAGGTGGTAAAAATGTCATTTTCCAGGATTCTTCAGCCTGTATCTTTTGCACCTGCCTGAAGAGCCAAGAAGGGTGTGTGTTCCAGTTGGTCGGGTTACAACAAGTTACAGTCTCTATTAGCCTGGGTCCCCAGACACACAATGGGCATGTTGTATGAGTGAGAGCCCTTGTGTGTGTCGGGTGGGGGGGTGGTTTCACCGCTGGGATGTATTTCATTAGCATAATCTAGCCTACCTTAACAAAGGATGGAAGGTCCTGGGGAGGTTTGAGCAAAAAGTGACTTGATAACATATTTCGATAAGCTCATATCGGCTATTGTGTGGATAATAGGCTATAAGGAAAAAGAATAAAAGTAGGGAGGGCAGTGAGAATCAATTGCAATAGCCGAGGAGAGAGATGATAGTGAACTGTATTAAAGTAGTAACTAGGTGACCATTATCCAAATTAGGGCACTTTTGAGAGTAAAAGAAAATGCTATTAAGAGTCATGAAATAGGACTGCCTTGGGAAAATGAAACAGTAGCTGTATAGGCAGTAAAAAATTAAGAACATATTTTGAAGATATCAAGAGGATATGCTGATAGAGTAAATGTTAAGTACAAGAGAAAGAAAGGTATCAAGGATAATTCCAATGTTTTATCTTAGCAACTTGAGAGTAGAAATGGGGAAAACTGAGGAAAGAATAGATTTGGGTCAGGAGATAAAGAAGTCAAAGTATGTTGTTAGAAAAATTTGGTGCAAAATGTGTATTAGATGGGGAGAGTCACTTAAGGAGTTAAATATGTGACTATGTATCAGTTGGCCAAAATGTCCATACTTTTGTTTCCATAAATAAAAGACAGGTTTTTCATTTTCACCAATAATTTTATTGATTTGGATATTTTGAGTATGTCAGCTATCTCCTGCATGGTATAACACTGATTATTCTCAATTAATGTCTTGATTTGATCTCTATCAACTTCAACTGTTCTATCCAACTGTGGAGCATCGTCCAGTGAGAAATCTCCAGTATGAAAGTTTGCAAACCACTTTTGACATGTTCAATCAGTCACAGCACCTTCTCCATACACTGCATATATCTTTTTGTTTTGCATTTCAGTTGCATTTTTACCTTTCTTAAAATAATAAAGCATAATATGCTGAAAATGTTACATATTTTCTTCCAGCTTCAATATTAAAATGACTACACCAAAATTCGCCAATTTTGATGTTTTCTTTAATGCATGCTGATATAACAGCTGTCACAATATAATCTAACAAAATTGTTTTGAATAAAGTTAAAGACAATCTAATGCTACTACAGCTATCTTACAGAAGAAAACAAAAGAAATTTTTGGCCAATCCAATACATAAGGGAAAGGTTGGTGTTAGAGATTTAAAAAAATTAGAAGTCATAAGTGTATAAATAGTATTCAAAGCCGTAGGGCTGACCACACCATGGGAGTCTAGAGAAAAAAAAAAAAGGAGGTCCAAGGACTGAGCCAGAAAGATGAGAAGGATCTTTCAAGAAGACTGAGGAAGGATGATGACAAATGGAATTAGAAGAGAACCAAGAAAGAGAGTCTCTAAGGGAGAATAACTGGGTGACCCTCTACTCCAAGCATCACCCAAACCTCCACAAGTCCTTGCACTTCATTATGCTCTCATATTCCACCTACAGCTCCAGCTTCAATGATCTCAAACCTGGTTGTATATGAGATTAATTTACAGAGGTTTAAAATATACATTATGGAGCCCCTGTTGCAAGATCTAGGGTAGATCCTAGAGATTCTCTATTCTTAGTAAATTGACTATGTAATTCTTATATAGTCAAAGCTGGTCCCTAAACCAAGGATGGAAATCATTGTACTTACCAAATCCATTGAAATTCTACTCACCCTTCAAGATCAGGGAATGTCTCTTTACCATTATGCCTTCTCACTGAAATTCACCATTCTCTTTTCTCACTTACACTATGTTTATTCCATATGCCGGGTTCTGATCTTAATGATTTCATACACATTAGCTCACTTAATCCTTGTCATAAATTAACATAGCTTCGATAACAGCTTTGGCCCTACTCTCATTCTTTTGCTCGTGGACCCAACTGTAGACATGTGTCCAGCTTATAGAGATCTCTGGCTTCTTCCCACACAAGAGAAATGAGAAGTTGGCAGCACGAGCAGAAAGTCAGCAAAATTAACAGCATCAGGCTGTCCGGTGTTGTGGCTTGTTGCTGGATTTCTTACCTGCACATCAGCTTTTATTTGGGCTATGAATAACTCCTCTGATTCACAATGTTGACCTTAGCCTGAACCAGTGACTGGCTTCTGCAGAGGGAACTCTGGAAGACTGACAGTGCCTTCAAGCCAGCCTGCATCTCCTTTGCCTATGGGGCACACCCACAGGTCATCAGTCTCTACACAGCTGTATAGTGACCTGGTGTACGGAGCTTTGGACAATGTTTTGCTCAGAGGTCAATACATGTTTTCCCAAGTCTCTTCTTAGGGAAGACATCAACTCATGAGGGACCATCCTAATTAGATTACTACAAATAGTGAACAAATGCTGTAGATAAAAATGAAGTGGAAAAGAAAAACCTACAAGAAACACCCAGCTTTAAAATCCTACCAACAGCTGATTTTGTCATTTGACTGGGTTCTTATTCTTTCTGGATTGACAGCCATTTCTCTTTATTATCATTGCCTATTCAATAAAATCAGTAATGCTGTGTAACTTATTGAAGGCACAGCAATTATTCTTTACATCAAATCATGTAATTTGTTTCTTGCATGGTTCTAGTCACTCCAAACTTAATTTTTGGAGCACAATCTCTTTTTTTCTGTCATTTTCTTAATTTTTCTTTCGCTGTGACTATGATCCTCTGTAATTGCTTTTGTTGTCTCAGCTGCTCTGTCTTGACTATTTTCTGCGTTTCTAACTAAATGCTAATCCATTTCCTCTTGTTGCCTGAGGGAAAAAAATCAGTTCCACATCAAACTTTACTTTCTTCTTTTGATGATAAAATACTACATAAAACCTGTGAACAGGCATCAAGAAGAAAATAAAAATTACACACAACCCAGACTAAGCCACTGTTAACAGTAACATATTTTTCTTTCCAGACTTTGACATTTGCAAATATAAATAACTACATTAATTAGAAAATTAGAATAATGCTCTACATGGTTTTTACTGTGATTTTTTTAAACATATGAAATTTTGAGCACTTCCCATATATTTTGAAAAAGGAGACTTTTAACATTTAAAAAATACATTTTTAATAACAGATGATATTTTACCAGGCATGGCATAATTAGTTTAATTCTTCCTGTTAAGTGTTTAGGGTATTTTCCATCTTTTATTACTACAAATGATGCTTCAATGAGAAACCCTATAGTTATTTTTAAACTGTCAAAAAGAACTTTGAATAATGATTTTTAAACATAAATCTGTAATGTTGGTCTGAATTTTTCCTAAGATCAATTTATAGAAGTAAAGTATCACTGAATGAAAGAGCACAAACGTTCTATTTCTTCTTTTGTTCAACCTAAAAATGGGGTGTTTAAGACCTAGTTTGTGCCAGACCCTGTCATATGTTCTGGAAATGCAGCTGTGGAAAAGATACAGTACCCTTCCAAAGGGCCTAGACTTCAGCAGGAGATACAGTAGCAATTGTAGAGTTGCACTTAACATCTTCAGTACTGAAATAATGGTAAGCACTGTAGACATTCCTCTAAATTCCACTCAGACAACCCTTTATTAGCTGATGTCCTTGATTCCAAGCCTTTGATTAGTGAATTCCACAACACCAAGAATATCGGACTTTTCGATAATGGCTACTTGATCCTACAGGTTAAATTGTGTACTTACCAAAACTTAGTTGTGTGTCCCCAAACATTTTCTATCAGTTGTATTGTTACTGCACTTATATAATTTAATTAACCATTATGAAACTGCTGCTGTTTGAATGAAAGTTTTGGTAAGATGCAAGGAAGAAAAGTAACTAAAATACATATTTCTGAGGAGTTAGGTATGAGTGAAAAAAATACATAAAATATTAGGGAAAGATTCTACACTGATTATTCTGCAAGTGTCTTAAGATTCTTGAACCTCAACCTGGAAATTTAGGTGATGCTTTATGTGTGTTGTTTATACAGAGACAATAAGACCAAACTCTATTCAGAGGACCCACCTCAAAGAAAACTCCTTATTCTTTCATAACAACGTGGTAAATTAATGTACATTTCTGCTGGCTTTTAACTTTACAATTTCCTCCTTAAGCCAGCTGTTGGCCTAACTAAGTGGTTTTCCAAACCACTGCTGGTCTCAGTGACACTGAGTAAGTAAATTATTCCTTAACAAAAGCAAAGCTTTTACAAAACAGTGCCAAATTGCTTCTTTGAAAGCTATTCTAATTATATCCCACTAAACTAGTTCAAAAGTGTCTTTTTACCATAAATTAGCTAGCACTTAGTATTCAGAATCTTTGCTAATTATACATGTATGTCACTGTTATGCTTTTAGCAAATTAATAGTGAAATGGAACCAATTTTTATATGTTTATATATTAATTGGAAATTTGTATTCCTTCCTTTGTGAATTTCCAACTAACCTATAAGAGTATTTCCGGGGTTTTTTCTTACTGATTTATAAAAGATTCTCAATGTATTTAAGCTATTACCCTTTATCTGTTACAAATATTTTTGAAGCCTGTTTCTTATATTTTAATTTCATTTGTGGTGTTTTATTAACTGACCAAAGCTTTTAATTTTCATATAGCGATCATTCTATATTTTTCATCTCTAAATGTATTTATGTCTTGTGAATGATGTCACAGCCAACAGATTTGACAGGAACTGCAATCAATATTCTATTCTCAGAGCTATTTTAATTTATTTTTATTTTCTTTTTCTTTTATTATTATTTCTCTGAGTTTGTAACAACCAAAGTAGACATGGCACACCTTGTTATTTCCATATGTAATTCCTTCTCTACTACTGAATATCTCTCCTTACAAGGATAAATATAAATGTTGTTCTTTATTCACATTATAACACTTGAACCACTGGTGTTACCTTACAGTTAAATAAATTGCAAAGCACTTCTGATATATAATCATCTTAGAAATAGTATTTAAATATAAGTCATAATCTGGATGTAGACAGTCTGTATATTATTTGAAATCACTAATATTTCTTTAAATAAAACTAATTTGGAATCATTTAACAATTTTTCTCTAATATATTGCTTATATGTCTAATTTGCTAGGTTTAGAGTTTTGTGATTGAGTCCAGAAATTCATTTCTACATTCAATAACTGCTAATCAGATACATACTCTTGGCAAGACTGTGCTAATAGCTGAAAATAATACAGAACAGGCAAGACGTGGTTATTGCATTCCTGAAGCTTGCATTCTGTAGGGAGTGTGCAAACCAATTATGACAATAAAAAAGTAATCACAATTTTAGTCAGTGTTATGAAGAAGTGCGAAGCACTACACAAGCTTGTGATTAGGGTTATTTGAGGCAAAGACATCAGAAAGGAGTGCTGAAGGACCAGAAATAATTAGACAGCAGAGTAGATGACCTTTGAGTTGGATGGGTGGCTCACAAAATTCGGAAATAACTTTGCGCTGCCGAGTCTGTTTTAAGTGAGTTTAGCCCACAGCCAGAGATGATTAAAACACACGTGTACATTTGGTCACGGGTAAGTCAATACTGGGGACCAAGCTCAGGAGAAGGGAGTCTACACCTCTCTGGCAGTAGAACAGTCACTAACAGAGGGAGGCTCAGCGCATTGCCGTGCCTCTGTTCTCTGCACCTGAAGAAAGGAAGTTGTGGGGGAAGAAAAGAAAATTATTTCAGGCCTGGTTGGGTTGCTCAGTTGGTTAGAGTGTCCTTCCCAATACGAGAACGTTGCAGATTCCGCGTCCAGTCACGGTCCATAGCAGAATCACTCGATAAACGCATAACGAAGTCGAACAACAAACGGATGTTTCTCTCCTCCCACCCCCGCCTCTCTAAATAAAATAAAATTTTAAAAAAGAAATTATATCAGAGAGGTAGGGACATGAGAGGCAGAGACAGGAGGGGGATCCACGCAGCATTTAAGTTTCTTGAGCCAGTTGTCCGCAAAGCCTGGATCTCTCCTGCCCTTCTTACCGTTATGGTGAGATACAAACCCTGCTTTTTCTCAAAGCATGTTGAATATGAATTTCTATAACTTTCAACACAGGCATGCTGATTCACATTAGCAGGTGAGTGAAAGGGGGGACGTGCATCCCAGGCAGAGAAGACAGCATATGCCAAGGCTCAAAGCAGATAAAAGACTGACACACTGAAGGAATCCTTCAAGATGGAGAGAAAAAAATCATCCAAGATGAGACTAGTCAGACAGAAAGAGCTGGAATCATGTGGGGCCTTAGGGGCCATATGGGACTAGGGATGTAGCCTAAAAACCATTTTCACATTGTTCCAACTGAAGCAGAAAAAGAAGCAAACAAACTAATGAAAAGGCATTCAATGATTGATAAATGTGTTCTTCCCAGGCATTCTTTATACTTTCTGCAAACATTTTCGAGCACCTATTATATGTCCAATGCTGCAGAAGTATAGCAGGGGGCTGGGGCAGCAGGAAGAAGAATGAAAGCCTTTGACTCCCCGGAAACATTATTTGAAATCCACATTTTCCAATAATTTTAAAGAAATATAACATTTCTAAAGATTATGATAATAACCTTAGAACAGCAATTCTCAGCTGAGGGAAACCCCAACTCCCACCCCACAGGGACATTCAGCAATGCCTGAATACATTTTTGGTTGTCACACCTGAGGTGTGGGGTGCTGCTTGTATGTAATTGGTTGAGATCAGGGATGCTGCTAAAATCCTACAGTGCACAGGATGGGGTCCCACAACAAAGAATTATCCATCCCAAAATATCAATATTGGTGAGGCCGAGAAACCCAGCCTTGGAGGAAACCAGGTGATACCAAGATGATTAGACCTGGAGAAAAAGTATCAGGGGAGGGACTTCCGGCAGGCTTGTTCTGCCAAATGTTAAAACTGGCCTGTACCTCTGGGACACTGAAGCAGGCAACCTTTTGTCCTCTAGGAACGTACAGTCCAGTGCAGGGAGCTAAGCCAGAAAATACAAACAGGGCCACGCTGCCAATACTAAGATACCAATGAGCACATGGTCCTGTGGAACAATGCAGGGACTATCTAACCCAGTCTAAGGGGACCAAGGAACACTTTCTTGGGAAGAGATGTCTTAGTAGCTGCCTAAGAAGATCGGAGATGGGTCAGAATCAGTATCAGAAGAATGAGAAGGAGTTAGTCAGGTAAAGCTGGCACAGACAGGGGGAGAGGTTTTTCAAGTAGCAGGAGCCTTGTATGCAGAGGTCTGGAGCTGTCAGAGCATAGGGGATATCGCTGGCCAAGCTCTCAGGATGTCTGGAGAAGAGAACTCAGGAGCAGGTAGTGCTAACAGAGATAGCGCTGGAGGTTTAAGTCCTTGCTGTGCTCAGAGGGGCGGCAATTCAAACCTGAATGCAAGGCTGTAGCAGTCAAATTAACAAAGCCGAGTTGTGACTTGGCGAATTGTGAAGAGGGAAGCAGTGGCATTTTTAGGTTAATTCTGACTTAATATGCTTCAAGTCTATTTTTATAGATGTGCCTGAAGTGCCTCAGTGCTGTATTTCACTGTGCCTGCATATTTATATCGAGAGTGTGATAAATCAGTGATAATGTTATTTGTCATGTTTCACAACCAATCAGTTTGACTGACACAAGGAAGCTACCTCGCATATTTTAAAACTTCTGAAATTTACTTTGGTTATAAGGCTGTATTTATTAAACATCTGCCTCCATTGTTCCTTGACAAACCTTCCTTCAATTTTGCATCCATGTTAATTTGCAGTATACACGCTTCAACCAGAGAACAGTCACACACACTGCACAGACTGTAGGACTAGAAGCCTTACTAAAAGGGGCTAGTTGAGGGGTGACAGAACAAATGAGCCAGCCAAAAAAAAAATCAAGTATAGAGCAAAACAATTTGATACCAGTTGCCACAGAATTATCTGTATTTCTAAGATAACCTACAACACAGCTTGCTGTCTTCAATATCTACTACACCTTAAAATTTGTTCATACTTTTTTCTTTTCTTAAAGGTCTTTCCCTGTTTTTAAATATTCAAAATTTCCAGTTAAACAAAAAAGTTACTATTTTCATGACCAGCTTTCCAGTTACAGGAGTAAAGGAAAACAAAGACCTGTTTCTTTTCTGCGAAGTTTTAACTCAGTTTCTCTTCTGAGATTGTCATACCAGGGCAGTGGGACAGTGAGGATGGTGGTAGAAACATAGACACTCGAGAGACCGTAAGCAGGAGTCATGAGGAAAATGTAGAACCTAAGTAAGGTCAAGACCAACAGGCAGAAGCCAAAAATGACAGAGGTGTCAGAAATCAAGGCTAAGCAAGGTCACCCATCATCAAGAAAGAGTCCAGATCTCCGTTATAAAACGGATTTTATACTGGCACCAAACCTTTCAATTTATTCAGCAAAGACTGACGGAGTCCCCAGTTTACACAGGGCACTGTGCATGACCATGTGTCCAGCTGTTGCAAAGGTCAACACTAGCAAGAAGTCAGGCCACAGTCTGCGGGAACCAGCAGGTGAGGTCCAGTGTGAACGCAGTGCATGAGCACTGCACCTGCTGTGGATAACGTGTGACCGTAGTGAAGCAGACTCCGGCAGAAGAAGTGCATTCTATTCCGTCAACGGCGCTCTCCCTTTATTCAAATGTGACTGGTCAAAGTAGGATTCCACCCCAAGTACATGTATTTTAGAAGAACCTTTCTCGAACCAGTATAGTTCCAAAGAATGAACCTGAATCGATGAGTAGAAAGATAGAAAGTTTAAAAGCCAACTGGCTGATCTCCAAATTGGTTGAGAAAGACGATGCAGAGAGGTGGAAGGCCAAATACGGCCTGATCTAACAAGGCGTGATTTGAGTTTCTTAAACTCTACTTAAAGACAGGTCAGTGCCGGATACAGCTTAAGCTTTAAGGAAAGTACCAGGGGATTTTAATGGCACCGTCATAAGGAAGTTTCATGTTTTGTTTTGTTTTGACTCATGGTTTAAGGTGTATAGAAAATAATTACACTTAGCACTGTATCACGAATCTTCTCAGTCACCATCTGGGTTTACTAAGCACGTAGGGACATAAAGAACCAAACATAATATTGTCTAGTTTGCTCAATCAAAGAGCTTCTTACACATGGGGAAACTTGCTCTTTATTTGGGGGAGGTCAAATGGCCAATATCAAGTGCAACTAAGTACCTTCACTGTCACGGCAAATGTTATTTTTGGCACAGTGTATCCTTGGCAATTTTTTTTAGTTGGAGTCTTTTTTCTTGAAAATATGCAGTACAAATCCTCTGAAATGCCTGACACTTTCAGTTTATAAACAATGGATTGCATAAATCTGTATGAAGAATAGAAGGCCAAGTTAAGAACCTGACTTTATTCAGGTTTATGAGATTTTTTATAATGAGCCCTTTTAGAAGATTCTCATGTCAAGGCCCAGTGGACTCAGTCAAATACTTCCTGGAACTCAAACTGAAGCATACATTCTATGTCCAGAAAATTTAATTTTCCATTACCTCAAAGCATGAGCAGCCCTAAATATCTGATGACATTTTAATATCATTGAAAGTGAAAACTACTAAGTAGTACCCGTAGACTGAAAGATTGGGGCAAATCAAAGAGTTAGTCAACATTGAAGAAGACTTTCCTTCCCTTTGAAATGATGTACACAAGTCATATTTAAATTTAAGCCACAGTTACTTAGGGCATCTCTCAGGAATTTTCACTTGATACTGAAATACCCTTCTCGCAGATTCGGTGTGTGGCTGCAGCTGATGTTGTATAAACTTCAGAGCCAATGGGTGGCCATATACATGGAGAAGCAGGGCAGGTTCACAGAAGGAAGAAGGACCAGAAACACGGAGGAGAGCTGAGATTAGTCACCACGCATAGAGAGAGACTAAGGGATGGCTGGCTGCCTTTGTATCAAAGGATGTTCTTCAGGCCTTGCAGGAGAATTGAGATAAACTTCGGAACAAATTTACCTCACTAAAAGCACTTGAGAAAGAAGATGGCAATCATGAATGTCATTTCAGAAGTCTTTTCTTTCTTTTACTACAGACTTGAGGCCACTGAGTCTTTGTTTGCTGAATTGCTCTACGTCCTGTTCTTAAAACAAAGTTGGCCTACGGTTTAGGAAGCAGTGGGACTCTAGATGCTGGGGAAATTGTATTCAGAGAAGCCAGAAAAGTGAGGTTAACCAAACAACTGCAGAAAAAGCAATGGAAAAAAAATCAGAACACTGTATTTCCCATTTTATTCTGCTTTTGGTAGTCCATGGTTAATCTGTAAAACACAGAGGTAAGTCCCAAGAGGATCATAAAGGTATGAGCCTGTTTTTGAAGATTAATTGAAAAAATTGGGGGATATTAATTCTGAAAAAGAAAAGGCCTAAAAGAAGATAGATGTCTGAAAATATCTAAAAGGCCATTACATAGAAAGAACAGTCATGTGATACCTTATTATCTATCGATATTTTCAATTGGTTGAAGTTCTGCAGCAAGGTTATTACTCTAACTCTGGAACTAGTGCATATATACACACATGAATAGGTAAACAAATGTATAAATATACAAAGACATGAGACAGAACTTTCAGACAAGTTCAGACAATTAGATCTTTCAAAACAAAGAAGCAGGTGGACTTGTAAAGTAGCAAAGCTGTGGCGACACAGAGAAAAAGCTGAAGGCTGGTCAGGGGTATCGCAAAAGGGAGTCACGCATTGGTTAGTGGTTACAAGTGTATGATCTCTTGGTACTTTTTAATCCTGAAATTTTGGATTAACTGGTTATCGGGGAGAAGAAAATGTTCAGTTTAGTAATACTAGAAAAATAATACATGCCTGGCTTATAAAGGATAGTCCTAAAAGTGTGTAATAATTTATGCATAAATGCAGATTATTGAGGCAGGTGGTGCTTTAAAACACGAGAGTTTTATAAACTTGTACTTTCTTATTATTCGTGTGTGTGTGTGTGTGTGTGTGTGTGTGTGTGTGTGTGTAAAACAACCAAATCAGACTCCATGAGAATTCCACTTTAAACTGTTCCTGCCTTTCAGCCAATAAAGAAATACTTCAGCTTTGAGGCTTAAGACTGACACTGAGTACGGCCAGCACCTCCAGTTTGAAAATATTCTTATCTAAGTGGTTTCTAAAAAAAGTATTTCAAGGCGTTTTTAGTCAGACTAAACCTGGTCAAGTATAGTTTCAGCGTTTCAGCATTCGGAACTGAATCATACATATGGAGTCATTTGTCCAAATGGAAGGGAAAACTTGCTTTATTGTGATAATAGCACAAAAGCAGACAGCATTTTCTACATATTTTCAAATGGTTATTATTTCTTTGCAATACAGAAATTTATATTACCAAGATTAAGGTCTTTATTATTTAGGTTAAAATGGATCATTTTTATAGGAATTAGTTTTTAAACCTTGTTACACCCAAAGATTTCCATTATGATCTAATTTGAAATGAAAGTAAACAGAAATAATTTTGTTCTGCCAAAATAAGAAGTCACTGCGCTTCTATAAAATATCACAAAACGCAGTTACAGAGAGAATAACAAATTGGCTAGAAAGCATGACTCATGAACCATTACCAGCCATGTGAGAATCCATTATTAGCTCATAGAAAATCATCGTTGTCTACGAGGG
The DNA here is from genome assembly GCA_004026545.1 of Mormoops blainvillei. NCBI lineage: Eukaryota > Metazoa > Chordata > Mammalia > Chiroptera > Mormoopidae > Mormoops > Mormoops blainvillei. The sequence goes on along the minus strand of PVJD01005650.1, from coordinate 15,662 downwards.
GTAACTGGATGTTTTCTCTGCCCGAGATGGTATATTGTTGCCTGCCGTGAAAACATTCCACAAAGCAACTGCACCTGTCAGTATCACAAAACTCAGAAGTATACACACAGTGTGTATTTACATGTTAATATAATACAGACTATCTGAAGTTCAAAGAAAGTTGTTATCACATTGAGCTCAGGATCAGCTACAGAAATGAGTCTAAGTCATAAGGAATTAAACACAATGAAATGACCTGCTTGGCATGGTAGCTGTGAGTTCCTGGGAAAAGCAGTAGTTGAGAACCAAGGTATTTCATGAAGAGAATAAAGTCAAATAAATGCACTAAAATGTTTCCAAATAGTTCAGTTGACATTTTAAATTTCTGGTGTCTGAGAGAGATCCAGCCGACCATGTCCACAGCAGTTGTAGCATTGACAAAAATATAGGAGTTTCTTTATTGTGATATAGTTCATTCAGTAAGACTACTGACATTTAAATATATTTAAATTTTATTTCATATTATTCATAATAGTTTTTACCTAGGGTATCTTGCTTACTCAGTGAAAGGCATTGTCTCCAGAAAAAGGAAAAGCATGTGGAGACTCCAAATATGCACCAGAACTTGGTAAACCCCAGATTCTAGCTCCTAAAATCCTGAACCCAAAGCTTCTCATTGCCTTGTAGGGTCAGGACAGTGGCACAGAGACCTTGGAACATCGCATCAAGAAGCACTGTGACTCCACAATCAACCTTTGATTTATTAGCAAGAACAGGGTTTTTATCACAGAAATTTTCCCTATGAGAAGGTGCTATTAAGGCTTTGAGAGAAGCCAAATTTGAGACAAAGAAAATTCCCTAGAGGAATGAGATAGGTTGGTACCCTTGTGTGAAGAGTCTGCATTTCAAAGTTCCCCATTGTGTCCAGGGGCACAGGCAACCATTTGATAACTCCAAAGTCTAAAGCCCTTTGCCCATAGCACTCATAGAAAGGATCCACAAAACAAGGGTCTATAAAAATACAAAGCATACAATATACCACATGGAAAGGGTCCAGGATGTTCCTAGTGATAGAATAGATAAATATTTGCCTAATCCCATTTTACAAGACTATAATTCCTTCACAAATGCTACAGTGAAATGGTTGTGCTGAACTAACCACAGAATTCATTACATAAAATAAGCTTTTATTCCACTTTGAAAGATAATACGGTAGTAGGCAAAAAGTGGCTTTACAGCTATGAGCACACAAAACAGAGTTATTCTTGTATTATATATTTTTCCACGGGAACAACTGTGAACCTACTTTTGCCTGTAAACAATTTAATGGGGAAGCAGACATGTTCATCATGAGTGATTAGCAAGTAGTCATTTTGTTTGGTAATTTAATATCCAGCCTTGTGTCCTATTTTATTTTATTAACATCCCAATATCATCACCAGATTTGAATTACAAAGTAAATGACTTCCCATTACAGAGACATGCAATAGATGAGTGATACAGAAATGGAACTCACAATAAGAAAAAGTAGAAACTATAGGAAATATTAAAACTACTTTCCAGTGGCCTAATAACATGCGTTATTATAAAACTCACAGGACGCTATGGTTTGTTGACTTGATAAAAAAGGCACACATGGGGGTAAGACTAAAAGCCAGGTGTGATTGAACATAACTTTAAGAACTGTAGTAGGCCATGAGCTTTTTCAACGCTACTTGAGAAAAAAATAGGAATAAAATAAATTGTAAGATAGATGAAAGAACTTTTCCCCTCAAATACAGGGGCTGGCAAAAGTAGGTTTGCAGTTGTGAGTATGCAAAACAGTTCATTCAGTTTATTCGTGTATTATTATTAATTATTGTATTATTTATCATATCAACTGTAAACTTACTTTTGCCCACCCCTGTATGACTTCATAGTGAGTATGGGAGACTGCATCTGTAGGATAAACAAATGGAAAGACTAATTTGAAATGGTATTTAAAATATTTATCCGATCAGAGTGGTGAAAAGTGAAGACAAACTCAAGTCAAAAGAATTTAAAGTTTAAGTTGAATGCCCTTGGGTAAAATTATTACCTTTGAAATTTAGTTTCTTTATCTGTAAAACAGGAACAACAGGTGCTCATTTTTCAACACTGGCTAGGTGTTGAGATAAAAAGAAGATAAGATACATGAAATTTCTTTTAAAGAGCCATAAAATGTAAGTTATAGTTTCTACTACATACAAAAAATTAAATTTTATTAATTTAATTTCATAATTAAAATATGCTTGATAATGCTTGATAATGCTTTTATAAACACTGACAGCTTTAAAAGGCATTTCTTGTAAAATAAAATTAAAGCTTGAGTCATTTAGGAAACAATCCTTACTTCTTTTGAAATACAATCTAATACATATAATAATCAGCCCCTTAAATTCTTTTTCTACACATGAAATTAATATTCTTTTGCAAATGTGTATCTGTGGGAGCATTTTTGAAAACTCAGTGTTACCTCCTAGTAGCAAAAGAATCGAGCTGTTTTATAATGTATTTTCAAGTTATAACTAGCTCACTGGAAGGTTAATGTTGAACAAAATCAATCAGTTGAACAAACTTTTTCCTAATTTGAAACAAATTGCATTAGAGTTATAGAGAGAAATGGAACTCAACTACAGATAAAAGTGACAGCCCCACTAATAGAGGATTTATGAAGTTATTAGGTTATTTGAGTAGTAGTTATAGCCTATGTGTTATTTTTCTTACTCTGCAAATGTCTTATCTCAAAATACATGTTACTTGAATAAAACCACCCTATTGCTGTTCTTGTTTAAAAAGCTATGCTGCTCTACCATTGTCATGAAACAGTGTAACAAATACTTCCCTGGGTGCCAGTGCCGGAGGGCACTGAGGTCAAAGGCAGGCGAAGCATATTTTTCTTACATATGTTGATATATCCTAAATTGATGTTAACTGAACTTTATAAATGAGTTCATTATTAAAAAAACTTTTTAATTTACTCTTCTTAAGTCAGTCACGTTGTGTGTGAATAATTATATCCTAACATATTTCTCTTACACATTTCACATATGATGGACTTTCTCAGAGTAATTTATGCATGCCAAATATTGAATGCGATAAACTTTTGGAAATAATATCAAATTCTCATTGGTTCCTTTCCTTCCAAATATTTTTTTTTCCTGGTAATTTACTTACCATTCATTTACTCAGCAAATACGTGTTGAGCCTTTATTATATGCCGGATACTACTTAACAGCCAAGAGGCCATCAAAATAAATTAGATCATTTTGCTCTCAAGGGACTCAACAACTAAAAATATAACCACACATACTTGGGAAATGAAAATGAATATAATGAGTATTTGCGAAAATATTATTCACAGATAATGACAAAGCATGTGCACACATAATACCAACAACAGAAAAAATAATAGAAATAAGACCATCAAAATGTTGAAAAAAGTAAAATTACTAGAAAGTGCAAAAATGTGTCAGCCTGAAAGGGTCAGTAAAAGAAGGAAATGACATGTTGTAAATGGATGAATAAAGGACTTGTAGGGGAGGGAAAGTGTAGGCGGTTGAAAGGCAGCTAAGAGAAGGCTGAGAAATCTGTGTGGGAAGGAAGAAGGAAAGGATAACTGCAAGCTATGCTCACAGAAGTACTTGTTTGATGAAATGCCCCTGGGAGGTGAACTGGAGTCTTCAGTGTTTCCGGAGTAGCAGCTTGAATTTTGAAATTGCAGATCTTTCACTGTTTTAACAGTTAATAAAATCTTCTTGTATTTTTACGGAAAAAATTAAATACCTCTATCAAAAATGTGACTGTCACCCTGGCTCAGGGCTCCATAGGTTAGAGCACCAACCTGGTAGGCCAAGGTTGTGGGTTTGATTCTTGGTCAGGACACATATAAGAATCAACCAATGAATGCAGAAATGAGTGGAACAATGAATCGATGTTTCTCTTTCTCCCTCTCTTCTCTCTGGAATCAGTAGTTTTTTAAATGTAATTGTCATTCTTAGAGCTGTCTTTGATCAAGCAGTTGTTTCAGGTTGTGATTAGAGTTCTCATTTAATTAGAAATCAAGTTTCAATTTTAACTGAAGTAGTATTCAAGTTATATAATCCAAGACAATAGCTCTAATCAAGTCAACATTATATCATGGATACATTTAAAAATGGTTTTTCTTCATTGTTTTCTTACTTGAATTGTTTTGGGGGTGTGATCTTGTTTATCAGAGTTCAGAGTTCTCAATAAACTTTTAAGAAATTTTCTCATTAACAAAAATGTTACATCACCTTGGTAGAAGTATTAGAATGATTCCCTCATCTTTCAAAAGTATTTTCTAACTTAAAACTAATCATTTAGAAAAATGTTGCTAGACATGAAGATATATATTTGTTTGACCAAAATAGAAATTGAGCCCCAAATCTTAATAATTTGAAGGAAATATGCTAAGGTATATGACATGTGAAGCCACAATAATGTTCATAATACATTCATAAATACAGAGAAAAGTCTGCCCATCTGATATGCCAAACATGCCATTTGAGCACCTGTGATGGTGCTCTGGGATCTCACTATTGATCAGCCCTAGAATTGCCATTTTTTAAGATTGACTTTGTTGTTCTTTAGTTGAAGTTTCCTATTTCCAAAAGGGTGTAGATGCCCAATCTGGGTTCTAAATATATATAATTTTTAATTTCAAAATATGAATCAATAGTGCTTTTAATATTGTTTTGTCATGTGAACTCATTAAAATTAGATTATTGATCTAGTAGTTTATATTAGTTCTTTCAAGTCTTAAGTTCCATTACTCTGATATGCTATTAGGGGCTTTTCTAAATGAGGATTAGAAGCAGGAAAACAATGGTAGAACTAAGAAACAGGTACTACATAGTAACAAAAATTGACTAACTATGCATCACACATTTTCAACAAGGGTGATATCACCCTATATGGTGGTGAAAATAGGTTCGGGGGAGTAAAAAAGTCTTTATCTATAAATCACAGATACATAGAGCACATTAACAGATATACAGTATATTTGTGGTATTAAAACTTGAAGACAGTAGAGGTCAATTAGAAAACAGAAATATCTAGAAAGCTCCTTAGAGAACAAAAATGAAAAAAATGGTTGAGAAATACAGCTCTAGATAAAAAAGTATTAGCAAATTCTACTCTAAGTTAAGTAAATCCAAGACTTCTTTCATGTCCTTTCCTTACTGTGAGGTGAAGAGGACCAGTCATCGGAACACATTAAATATACTCCCCAAATAAGTTCTGGAATGCTTGCTGATAGCTCCTAGTGGCCAGTGCGTGGCTACAAATTACCAAGTATTTTTCAATTAATGAATTATTTGTGGTCAAAAGGGAACAAATGATTTATGGTTTTTAATCTCTTTTTTTTAAAGCATGAAAGTATGCAATAATGAGATAACTTCATTCAATGACTGTCAAACCCACCAATACCAGAAACTACATTCAATTTTCTGAAATAGTAAGATTCACTCCATTCATAATAGACCTGTTGCTTGGGTTCATCAAAAAAAAATCTTGAATGCATGAGAGAAGAACAGTGAAAGAATATTCCTTTTATAATCCAAATAAATAAAGTATGTATATGAAGTCACACTAGAAATAAGCAGGATCACTACATTTGTTTTAACACTAAATGTTCAGAATTTCCCTAATTCTATACCTGCAAATATATTCTACACTAAAAACAAATCCCAATCCTTTAACTAATTAGAGAAAATATAGGGAAAAAATTTCTTAAGTGTAACTTTTAAACTATCTTTTAAAGATTTTTTTAAAATTAATTTTATTTTTAGACAGAGGGGAAGGGAGGCAGAAAGATAGGGAGAGAAATGTTAGTGTGTGGTTGCCTCTCACGTGCCCCCTGCTGGGGACCTGGCCTGAAACCCAGACATGTGTCCTGACTGGGAATCAAACCAGCAACCCTGTGGTTCACAGGCAGGTGCTCAATCCACTGAGACACACCAGCCAGGGCACTTTTATACTATTTTAAAGATTAATGTTATACTTAATGCCAGAACATTAGACCAACCACCATTAAAATAGGAAGGAAGCAACAAGAATACCTGGCTACAGCCATTGATTTCTCAAATGCTTTTGCAACTTCTGTTCAATATGAAATATGAAACCTAAATTAAGAGCATATTTAAAGGAAAAGACCATGTCATTTTTTCTATTTATGTTAGATACTGTTAAGAGCAGGAAATGCCAAGCATGAAATGCCTGAATCTACCTTGAGCTAAGCAGAAAAGTAAGTATTAACAATTATACAAATAAACAATTAATTATAATTATAATAGACGTAAAGGGTGCCAGCTGCTATGTCATCATGTAACAGAGAAACTAACCTAGAAGTATAAGAAAAGCTTTCTTGGGGAGATAATAGATATGACCAATGGCTTGCACTTAGCTAGCCAAATAAAGCAAGAAAATGCAAAGAGTACAAGAAGGAAAATGTGACATAAAGGGGAACCAGGCCTTGAAGAAACTGCAAAAGACCATGTGTCTGGATCACACTGAATGAGAGAAATGTACCTACAGAAGAGGACAAGTGACAAATCACAAGGGGCTTTGTCAAGCATGTTATAAATTTTGAACTTTATCGTAAGGGTTCTAAGTACAGACATAAAAGTTATCAAATATTCATTTTTAGAAACTCGCTTCAGCAACTGTGTGGAGAACTGATTACAGTCGGGGAATTTGGGATGAGAAGAAAATTGCAATGGCTCAGAGGAAATGAAAGACATGGAGATGGGGGACAATGTTCAGATTTGGAAGACAATTAGGAATTAAACAAACAGGGTTTTAAAACTGATTGGACTGCGTATGAGTAGAGATGGCAAGAAAGAGGTCAGGGGTGATTCTAGAGATTCTGGCTTGAGCATCTGGGAAGAGAGCAGAGCAGACTGTGGGCTAGGGAGCACGCTGTAGCCGATTTGTTCCCAGCCTTCAGAATAAACAGCAGCTGTTCGGAGAGGCCAAACGGAAAACCGGTAGGATGACAGCATTCTCCTTTGCCTTCGCTGGCAGCAGGATCCGGAAGGAAGCGGAAATGTCTTAGATGCCTAGAACAGAAGCTGTACCAAGTCCAATATTAGGTGCATATCATATCTAGTGCCTATTGAAGCAGCTTCCACAAACACTAGGAAGAAATCAGTCCGGGACTCATGGAACTGGTCACATTTTCAGAATGCTCTACCTATGTTATAAGAACAGAATTCCAACAGGATACACATGTGGATGGACAATTAGTAGCCAATATTTTCAGAGTGGTGAGATGAAAAGTTTTATATAGCCCTGAGTGGGAATAAAAAGTAATTTGACAATATGTGTAAGTATTCCTGTGACAGGTAGTTGTCATTTTTTTCCTCCAACATTTATCTTTCTACATTCCTCTCTGAATTGAAGCGGGCTGGAAGCTTATCTACTACATTCCTAAGATTCCCTTGCCAGTTGGTTTCTGGTTAAGTTCCGCCCATGAAGTGTAGCAACGACAAAGACATGAAGGCCACCCCTTCACTGGGCTGCCACCAGTCAGTGACTGAGCATGGCAGCAACACTACAGCCTGGCCTTTTTTGCTTATTATGGGACTCTCTCCAATGGGCAACCTTTGTTCAAAGGCTCCAGGCTGGCTTGGCCAAGACTTTTTCACAACTATGCTGAATTGTGAGACTCTTGCTGCTGAATCCTCCTTCCTTCCTACTTTCTCTTCCTTCATAGGTGTCAGGACTTCCTTGTGGTCTGAAGGTTCACCCGACCCACTGCTCCTCCCTCTCCCTTTGTACTTCAAAAGTGTTTTCGGCCAAAATTTCTTACATATTCAATTTGATCATGGAATCTGCTTTGGGAGAAATGCCACCCATTTGTTCTGGCATCAGAAGTGCAAAGAGAGGATGATGTGGACACCTGTGAGCTTTAGTAGTTAGGAGAGGGTCTGCTGCCTCCCAAGCTCTTGGAATTTCAAGGACGCAGTTCCAGGCTTCCTGCTCAGCACCAGTGGAAGTGATTCCTGAAGCAGCAGTGGCGCTTCAGCAAACTCAGCAACAAACACGATCAGGAACGCTGGGTAACACTGCTTTTCTTTTGGCTCTTCCAGGTCTAGGGATACCAATAGCTGCACACAGTCGCCAATGTCTGGGGACTAGTATAACCATTCTCCATTTCCTTCTCCAGCCCTTGTAACGTTTTTATAACCAATTCCCTAAACTGCCCTAGTGTGATCTCCTTTTTCCTGAGTGAATGTTGAATACCACACACTTCGCAATCTCAGTCTTTTGACCTCAAAAATTCTCATTTGTGTTGAGTATATAAAGAAATTGAATATGAACACAATGTATTGATAAATTTAATTAATATTAAATATAAACAAAAATTATTGCCCAAATGTTTTTATATTAGTATTAACATACAAAATAATCTCAAAAAACTTAGCAACAAAGATTTCTTGAACTAATTTAGGGTATGTTATTATAATGTTTTTAATATTCCAATTAAAATGTGTTTGTGGATAGTTTGTAGATATAGTATAAGTAAGTACACATAATTTACTGCTAATTATACTGCTAAATGGGGGATGGAAATTGAAGTTGAATATGTACTTATTATATGACCCATAAAATTTCATTCTTAAAAATATACCTTGGGTAAATTTTGTACACATGAATGAAAATACATGTACAATAATGTCTACTGCAGTATTCTCAATAGCAATGAACAACTGGAAAAAAATCAAATATTGTCAATAACTATGAACAACTGGAAAGGTCTGAATCCATCAACAACAAACAAAAAATATATCACAGTATATTCATAAAATGGAATCCCATGTCACAGCATGGATGAATCTCAAGAGAAAATGTTGATGGTAAGAAACAAATCACACTGGGACTTCCAGCCAAGATGGAGGCATAGGTAAATATGCTTTGCTTCCTCACACAACTAAAGAAGGACAACAACAAATTTAAAAACAAAAAACAACCAGAACTGCCAGAAAATCGAACTGTATGGAAGTCCAACAACAGAGGAGTTAAAGAAGAAACATTCATCCAGACTGGTAGAAAGGGTGGAGATGGGCAGCCGAGCTGAGGTGGAGAGGACTCTGGGAGGCCAGCTGGAGGACTGGACAGTCCCACCTTAGCATGCGGATAAACCGAGAGGAACAGGGGAGTGAGAGAGGAACAGACAGGGGAATAGACAGGGGAACAGACAGGGGAACAGAACAACATAGGGTTCCAGCTTGCGAAAATAAGCCTTAAAACCTCTGGCTGTACATACCTTTGGGGGTTGTGGTGGTCAGAGAAATTCCCAGTCTCACAGGAGAGTTCACTGGAGAGACCAGCGGGGTCCCAGAATGTACACAAACCCACTCACCCAGGAATCAGCACCAGAAGGGCCCATTTGCTTTTGGGTAGCAGGGGCGATGACTGAAACAGGGTGAGAGCCAAGAAAGCAGCACAGTTCCCTCTCTGATGCCTCTGCCATATAATGAGGGTCATCCCGCCTGGTGAATACCTAAGGCTCCACCCCTTAGAACATAACAGGTGTGCTGAGACAAAGAAATGTGACCCAAATCAAAGAACGGATCAAAACTCCAGAAAAAATACAGCTAAGCAATGAGAGAGAGCCAACATATCAGATGCAGAGTTCAAAACACTGGTAATCAGGGTGCTCACAGAAATGGTGGTGTATGGTCACAAAATAGAGGAAAAAGTGAAGGCTATGCAAAGTGAAATAAAGAAAAATACACAGGGAACCAACAGTGAAGGGAAGGAAACTGAGACTCAAGTCAACGGTTTGAAGCAGAAGGAAGAAATAAACATTCAACGAGAACAGAATGAAAAAACAAGAATTCCAAAAAATGAAGAAAGGCTGAGGAACCTCCAGGACAACTTTAAACATTCCAACACCCAAATCATAGGGGTGTTAGAAGAAAAAGAGGAAGAGCAAACCACTGAAAACTTATTTGAAAAAATAATGAAGGAGAACATCCCCAGTCTGGCAAAGGAAACAGGCTTCCAGGAAGTCCGGGAAGCTCAGAGAGTCCCAAAGAAGTTGGACCCAAGGAGGAACACACCAAGACACATCATAATTACATTACTCAAGATTAAAGATAAGGAGGGAATCTTAAGCAGCAAGAGAAAAGGAGACACTTACCTGCAAAGGAGTTCCCATTAGGCTGAGTTCTCAAAAGAAACCTTTCAGGCAAGAAGGGGCTGGAAAGATGTATTCAAAGTCATGAAAGACAAGGACCTACATCCAAGATTACTCTATCTGGTAAAGCTGTCATTTAGAATGGAAGGGCAGATAAAATGCTTCCCAGATGAGGTAAAGTTAAAGTAGTTCATCATCACCAAGCCCTTATTAATGTGAAGGGGACTTATATAAGAAAAAGAAGAAGATCAAAACTATGAACAGTAAAATGACAACAAACTCACTACTATCAACAACTGAGCCTAAAAAACAAAAACAAACTAAGCAAACAACTAGAACAGGAACAGAATCACAGAAATGGAGATCACATGGAGGGTTATCAACAGGGAGGGGGTGGGAGGACATGGGGGAAAATGTACAGGGAAGAAGAAGCATAAATAGTAGGTACAAAACAGACAGGGGGATTTAAGAATAACATAGGAATTGGTGAAGCCAAAGAACTTATATGCACCACCCGTGGACATGAACAAAGGTGGGTGGGAATGCAGGTGGGCTGGGGGTGCAGGGTGGACGGGGGAAAAGAGGAGAAGAAATGGGACAACTGTAACAGCATAGTCAATAAAACAAACTTTAAAAAAAGAAAAGAAACAAGTCGCACTGAAAAAATGCCCATAGTAGAATTCCATTTTTACAAAATTTTTTAAAAAGATAAAAGAATCCCTACTGTTTAGGCACAGCAAGTCAGGAAAGGGTATCTCTGTGGGAGGAGGGGCTTTAATCAGGGAGAAGCATAAAGAGCTTTGAGGGGCTGATAATATTCTATTTCTTGTTCTGGTTGCTAGTTGCACAGTTGTTTGCCTCATAATTATTCTTTTGAGTATACATACGGGTTTCACGCACTATCCTGTAAGCATGAGATATCTTAAAATAACAAAAAAGAAAAAAAAATCAAGATATGGAAGGATAAACTCCAGGAAGCAGAAACTCTGTCCGTATAATTTAAAGCAGAACCACCAGCTCAGAGCAGCACAGTCTCTCACATACCTAGTCTCTCTCAATAAATGTATGAATAATTAAACAAGCTAATGAACACCAAGATCCCCAATATGTTTAATATGCTCATAAATTAAAACAGAAAAAAATATGCCCAAATGCCATCTAATTACTTTTATGTGGAAAAATTATGGGTGACGTGATTTCTCTTCTTGATATTTTTCTTTCTTACCAAAGTGCCAAATAAACATGTATTACTTTGAAAATTTAATAAAATGTATCAGAAAATGTGTTGTTAAGTGAGTCAGTTTATGTTATGGCCATTTTCCTTTTTCTTAGGCCATTAATCTGATTGTTTTCATAAACAAGCAGCTTAAAACAGTGTGAATTATAAATCAGGGTTTTTAAACTTTGATGCACATCCCAGTCAGCTACAAACCAGCCCAAGAGAACCTTGTAATACCCTAGCTAAGTTGGATCAAACAATTTTAACTGTAAGAAAACCAGCATTCTGAGCATGGCCCCAGTAGTCTGCCTCAGTCCCCTCTCCCGGCTCACTGTGTGTTACAATCCTTGTTTTTCGCCCACCAATGACTTCTTTCAGTGCCAGAGCATTCTGTCCAGGTAACTTCCACTCCGCACTCACAAGTCAGCTCAAATGTCCCTTCCCTAGAAGAGTCTTCCTGATCCCTCTCCATCCACTTTACAGTTTATGAATTCTTATCCTGAAATTTCATCTTCACAGCACTTTTTAATACCATTTATAAATAAATATTTGTCTGATAATCCAATTAATGTTTTTCCTTCCCAACTATACTGTAAGCTCCACAGGGCATGGACTGTGTTGGTTTGGTCACTTTAATATCTCCAAAACTGGACCTAACGCCCAACATTTGACAGACAGTACATATATTGTTTACTTGGTAGTTAGTTGAATAAATGAGTAAATTATCAAATGAACCAACAGACAAATGCAGAGCTACCAAAAAAATTTTAAATGGCTGCTCTCTCATCCAGGCTTTGAACTCAGTCATCGTTATTTTAAATTGTTTTTCTTTGGGAAAAAGTCCATTCAATCAATAGTTGCAACTCAGATTTATAATTACCTTGCATGAAAATGAGGAATATATTCAATCTCAGCTAATCAAATGAATTTTTTGTGTGTTTTCTCTCTGTGTATAACTCTCACCTCTTTTTGTCTTTCACATTAAATAAAGATCCTTTTCCAACCCAAATATCCAATGATGGCTTCCAATTTTTAGATTTAATTTGGACATGATGGGTAAAGGAAGAAAGTACAAGAACACATAACAGCCCTCTAAGATTAATGACTATATTATTCTGTTAAGGACTGGGAGTCCTAAGCAGAACTGTTTCCTCTCTGATCCCCAGCGTCTGAAGCTGTGCCTGACATGTTGCTTCTGAGGAGGAAATACTGCTTATCCTTTCTGACTGGCTGTCACACTGCTCTGAGCTAATCACCATCCCCCCAAAATGCCCATCTCAAAACAATTGTGAGAATTCAGGGCCGAATCTCTGTGCTGTTTTGTTTGATCAGTAAATTAATTCATCTGTGTGGGGTATTTTTAGTTTCCAAAGCTCAGAATACTGTATTAAGGAGGTGACATTTTCTGATTTTTAGATACATTATTCTTCAAATCCAAATGCTCTCGATTTCTACAAGTGTTTCTGCATCATGTTTAAAGATCAGAATAATGCAATTCTGCACTGCGTTGCTCTTGAGAGCACAATGCCAATGCACTGGTGTTTTGAAGAGTTATTTATTCCGTTCCTTCGTCACCTACATTCACCTCTTCTGTAATGACCTAATCTCTTACCTCTCTTCCTTACACAATCTATTCTATTCACACCACCCTCCTTGCCATTTCTCATTGTCTGCAAGAATGCTCCTACTTGAAAGCATTCATAGTTCTTGCTGCTCTGCCTGGACCATCCTCCTCCCAAATATATTCATGGTTAGCTCAACTGAAAACTTTATGTCTTTCCCAAAGTCTTTATTTAAAATTACAGTCCCTCTTGAATACTTCTTATACCTCTTTATTCCTTTATTTTTTCCACAACATATATACTGCAAAACTCCTTTTTCTCTTTTGTATCTACCTTCACACCTCTAGCGCAAAAATACCGTAAAGACAACAATGTTTGCCTCTTTTATGTTCTACTGTATTCTCAGCCCTTATTGTAGGTACTCAAAAATTATTGAGGAAAACAAATTTTCCAGTCTAAAATATGTCTGTGAAAACTGCCAGGAGGCCCCATGAGTCTGGGAGTACTGCTCCCCAGGAAGGGGATGCTCTCACCGGGGGAAAGGGCGAGAGTCCTGCTAGACAGGGAGAAGCTACCGCTGCTGCTGGTCAGCCCCACAGACAGCAGGAAAAAACAGGAGTTAGATCCTGATGAGGTAAAGGACCCCGATGACCCTGAAGAAGAGGGGAGCTGCTGTGCACGGGGATGGGGAAGAATGTGCTAGGCTCTCAGGTGATCCACTGGTCATTTCTTGGCATCGCCATGACTAATTATAATTATATATGTGTAAGTACAATAACCACAGCATCAAGAGCATGATAACCCAGGGATCAGAACCCTCGGTTATGCGGTCTCTATAAAACATCAGGCAAGCCTCCTCTAGCTGAAGGAAAGGGGGATATAAAACAGCTAGGAGGGGCGTGGGCAGACAAGGAGTGTCAGTAATGGCCCTCGTACAACTGCACTAGTGGGGACCCCACTTTTCCTCAAGTACTTTTGCTTGGAAATTGTAACCAACCAGAATCTTTGATAAGCTCTGGCTGACTGGAGTGAACTTAAGTGAAAAGCAAGCCGATGTGAGCGGCACAAGGCGTAGACTAAACGAAATACAGGCCAGTTCACTACCAGGGCACTTTCTATCAGCTGTACTCCTTTCTTCCACCTGCCGTGCATGTTAGCAGATTAAAATTCACGGCCCCTCCCTTGTTTGGAGGCTCACTGTCTCCTAAAGAGTAGCTACTTGCCCAGGGAGGCTCCTCCGTGCCACAGGTAATAGGTCCACAGCCAGTGACAAATGGACGCAAGGGTGGAAGAGGCTGTCCATCTCGCCTCAAGGAGGGACCAGTCCCGTGGAGCAGCTCACGTTTCAGAGCCTCCCCAGGACCTGACCGGGCTGTTCCCCAGCTCAGGCTCTGCGTGTAGTTAGCTTTTGTCTCCTGCCCTTTCCTGCTGCCCGGGCCTCCTCCTGAAAGCACTCTTTCAGTAAACGACATAAACAAAAAGGCCTGACTTGGCTCTGCTTCTAAAGAACCTCACCTAAGGCACATGGCATATGCAAATCATCTCTGGAAGAATGCATCCTAAGTACAGGTCTTTAAAATTCTCACTAGTATAATTACAATAAACATCAGCTCACAAAATTTTTAAAAATCACAAACCCTGAAATAAAGTATCATGAGTGAGACTCACCAGGAAGAAAATGCAGAAATTTCATAAAATAAAACCAATAAATCAAATTACGCATATTTTATACAGTATCTATCATATTACTATATATGTAATGTATGTAATGATATCTATATAATACATAAAAAGAGGAAATTAAAACATGAGAAAAAATATATCAATAGCCAACCCAATTTACAAGGAAAAATAATTTTTAGTAGCATATAATGGATAAAATTAAAATTCACATGAATTAAAAAACAGATTGATCCCAAGAGAACACAGAATTAGTGTGGTAGAAAGAAGATCTGAATAAATATCTCAGAAAAAACTCAGAGAGACATGAAGGTGGAAAATATAAGGATTGAAAGACATGGAGAACAGAAAGAAAAAGCTGCCATACATCCATGTTCATGAAAGACACCAATCTATAGATTCAGCTAACCCCAAAGAGCATAAATAAATTCACAACTAGATACGTATGCCATGTTTTATGGAGCAAGACTGCCTAGATTTGACTCCTGCCTCCAACAGGCAACTTGGAACAAATTATTTAATCCTTCTTTGCCAACACTTCTGATCTGTGACACAGGTTTAATAATAGTACCTACTTTACAGATCTTTATAAGGATTATATGAGTTGATATCTGTAAAACTGTTAGAATAATGCTGTTGGATTTTATTATTTATCTTTATTATTTTTATCTTGAATGCTCACACAAGGTGCTCTGGATTAGAGACAGATTTCTTACTAATTATTTCACACTAAAAAAAAAAAAAAATAAGTGAATGGCCTCCCCTGACCTATGCCTTTCCCATGATGAAAACTAGGCCAAATGTCCTATACAAGTAGCTGAACACTTTATAGGGCAGGGCAGAAAACAATTGATTCTTTTTCCACTTATATGCCAGAGAGAGTCATCCTCCTCCAAAAGGAGAAAAAAACCTGTTGCTCCTTTGAGATGGGATGGGAAGGACACTAGGTACTCACTCTAGCCTTATGGGATATAAACACATCTTTCCAAGAACCACATGAACTGCAAGTTCTCCAAGGTCTCGGTTTCATGCCTAG
>PVJD01005649.1:0-111896 GCA_004026545.1 Mormoops blainvillei | reverse complement strand
CTGGGCATCCAAAAACAAATTGTAACTTATATTTTCTTTACAGTCTGCGCCTTCTCTGTTTCTTAAAAGCAATTTTGAGTACTTAAGGGGCAATTATCGGAAAGCTGTGAAGCTATTAAATAGTTCAAACATTGCTGAGCATCCGGGATTCATGAAAACAGGTAAAAGAAAATTGTGAAAATTCTGTAATTTTTTCCTGGCTCTTCTACCCTTTGTGTCCCCCTCCCCATCTCAGACTGCTCTTCAGAATGATTTTTGCTAAGTTTTAAAATGAAAATGTTTTATTATTTCTGCGGCATAAAATTCTTGGAATTTTACTACTCGTTTCTTTTTAGAAGACACCGCATCGCTTTTACTTTTACTTTTCTTTCACCCTACTTATTCTTTCTTTCATTTGTTTCTTAAAACCAGCTTAGAAATTATGTCCAGGGAATAAGGTCCTTGGTCTTTTGCTTTGTGAAGTGAGACCTTTTAAGGAAATGAGATTATATGTTTACTTTTTCCTTTTCTCCCATAAAAACAGTGAAAAATGTGATTTCTTTAGACAATTAACTGTAACAAAAATATTTCTATAAAGTTAAGAAGATAATTACTGCTATCCATTCTTGCCTCTATTTAGAAAGTTTTAACAGATTGCTTGATATTAGTGATAAAATTTGTCAGTTTCATATCATTCCTGTTTTATGAGGAGGAGGGAGGAAAATCAATTTATTCAAGAATGAGGCTGGCCCTGACTGGCATGGCTTCGTTGGCTGGGTGTCATCTACAAAGCGAAAGGTTGCCGGCTTAATTCGCGGTCAGGGCACATGCCTGGGTTGCGGGTTTGGTCCCTGGTTGGGGCGCATGTGAGAGGCACCAATCCCCTGGCACTAGAACCCTGGGCTGGGTGGCCTGGTGCGGGTCTGGAACTCCTTGCTCCTGAGATATCCCTCCCAAATTTTTATCCACCACAATCGGTGAGGGACCAGCCCATTCTACGTCTGCACCCCTCCTACCAGTCTGGATGGATGTGGTTTCTTTAATTCTGTAGTTGTCATACTTCCATTCAACTCAATTTCTGACAATTCAGAGTGATGGTTGTTCTATATTTTAGTTGTAATTTTGATGTTGTTGTGGGAGGAGGCGAGCCATGTCTGCCCACGCTGCCATCTTCACCAGAAGTCCCTTAATTTAAAAATATTTCAAAAGCCAACCTTTAGTGTTTAGTATTAAACATTGAATGGTCTGATTATTAATTCTGTCAATGTAGTCAGGCATTTTATATCATTGAGGAAAGGTGGGCTGTCAGTAAATGGCTTTAGAATGTTTGAGAAGCCATTTAGAAAAAGGAAACTAAAGCTTGGACTGCTTCCATTAATTACACCAAAATAAAATCCAGAATGATGAAGGATTAAAATGTGAAAACAAAATCATAGAAGCAATAAAAGGAAACTTGGATGAATATATTAATTTTGTGGTGGGGGAACCTTGATTAAACATTATCCAAAACCCAAGAACCATAGTAGTTAGAAAAGATTATTAAATTTGACCACATAAAAATATAAAAATTTTTATGATTAAAAACATAAACATAAACACACTGGACCAAGTCACAAGACAGATGATAAACTGGCAATGGGGGAAATATTTGAAACAGATATGACAGAAGGTTTCTATAACAGGTAACCAATAGAAAAACATCTGTAACCAAATTAAAAAATGGGTGAAAAACAGGAAAAGGCGCAGTGTTCAGAATAAGAAATGCAAATGCCCAACTAACATGAAAAGGTAGATGCTCAGCCATGGCAATCTTTAAAGTGTAAACTAAAACAACAGTGGAGATTTACTGTTTAACAAGCAAAAATAGGACTTTATATAGCCTTCTTTATGTATTTATTTAATATATTTTGACTATTTCCATACATACTTGCTTCATTCCAGTTTCTACATAGTATTTGGTTATGTGGATGCAACACATACGTAATAATTTGGTAGTAAATATTTTTTAATATTATTTTAAATATTTTGGGGGGTTGCATTTTTTTATCCGTTGCTTACAATTACTAAAAATTAGAAAAAACTAAACTGGCTAGTTAAGTCATTGTGCAGGGTTGGTTCATCACCTTTAATAAAAGAGATTCTAAAAGGAAAGGGAGTTTGTAAAATTTTCAGATATCCTTTAAATTTCAGATGCCAAGTTAGCCGTTCTACAGGGACAGTGTGGAATTGCATACAGTGTTAACTCGTGTTAGATAAGCCTAGTTCTTATGTGATGCACATCAACAGTAAAATTTGTGGACAAATTTATTTGTGTTTTTCTTAGGTGAATGCTTGCGATGTATGTTCTGGAATAATCTTGGTTGCATCCATTTTGCCATGAGCAAGCACAATTTGGGAATTTTCTACTTTAAAAAAGCTCTACAGGAGAATGACAATGCCTGTGCGCAGCTCAGTGCAGGCAGCACTGATCCAGGTATACCGTTTACTGGGGGAGCGGGTGATATTTTACTGCTTAAGAAAAGTATAATTTTAAAGAGCAAGCATCTTGCCCTGGCTGGTGAGGCTCAGTGGGTTGAGAACCAGCTTGCGAACCACAAGGTCACCAGTTCGATTCGTAGTCAGGGCACTTGCCTGGGCTGTGGGCCGTGTCCCCGGTTGGGGGCGTGTGAGAGGCAACTGATGTTTCTCTCTCACATCGATATTTCTTTCCTTCTCTTTCTCCTTCCCTTCCCCTCTCTAGAAATGAATAAATAAAATATTAAAAAAAGAAAAAACAAAGGAACAAATATCCTGGTCAAAATGCATGTGCATTTATAGTTAACACTGAGCCTGTCGAACATAGTACATATTGCTACATTGAATAGCAAAGGGTTAAGAGTAATTATCAAAAACATTTAAATTCACTTTTTCATGGATTTGAAAATGAATAATCTCATATGGTAACGTTAAAAACAAAATATTTTGCTAAGATTTCTTGACTGTGCTAAACTTAGTTATTATAGCTTATTTTCAGGGTTTAACGGTGCCACCTGGCAATCTTAAAACAATTTCTGAAATGTATTCCTTCAACATTCATATTATATAGATCCTTGATTTGAAATGCTTAAAATCAAGCAACCATTTAGCTTTGTAAAATATTTTTAAAACTATGTAATTGATGAAAAATGTATCCAAAATCACCAGTAATCTTATTTTATTATGGATTGTGAAACTTCGAATAAGTGAATGAATGATAGTCGCTGTAAGTACAGCACATTAATTTTTATTTCCATAGTAAAATCCTCTAACACCCTAACATTAACTGAATACTTCTGGTTAATAAAAAGCACATGACAATAAATCGATTAACCAAACTGAAAATAAAGAGTGAAATCTCTTTACAGACTTTAAAAATGTGTGGTGAATAGGTCCTATCTCTTCTCTTTGTCTTCCTGGAACCTTGTTGCCTGAGGAGCTTCTCATTTGTTGGCAGCACAGACAGCCGAGATGACTGGCGAATATTTGGGGGTTTGGGGGTAGGGTGGGGCTAGAGATCATCACTGGTGAAAGCTATTAAACTTCAAATTGGGGTCACTGGTGTTAAACAAGGTAGTGTTTAAGTATTTACTGGAATAAATTTTTCAGTGTAACTTATTTTAAATCTAATGGTTTATTCTCATCTAATTTTTATCATTAGGCAAAAAATTTTCAGGAAGACCCATGTGTACATTACTAACCAACAAGAGGTATGAGTTGCTATATAACTGTGGAATTCAGCTTCTTCACATCGGAAGGCCTCTCGCTGCCTTCGAGTGCCTGATCGAAGCTGTTCAGGTTTATCATGCAAACCCCCGCCTCTGGCTTCGGCTGGCTGAATGCTGCATTGCTGCCAACAAGGGGGTGAGTGCCGCCTGGGTATCTTTTTGAACCCACCCCCTCCACCCCCCACACACACTGTTACATGGAAAGCAAAAAGTACTTGGAAACCTGCAAGACCTCATCCCCTTTTTAACTCTCAGGGAATTTATAAAGATAGTCTTCTGTTCTCAGTCAGCTGGACAAGAGAAATTTAGGCTTATGAAGTCAGTCATTAACATTCTGTTCTTGGCTAAGTGTGGCAACTGGTACCAGCAGTCACATTAAATAAAGAGTTGAAGCCAATAGAAGGTCATACCTGTTGGAAGAGTGGTGGACTTGCTGCTGAGCGCGCAGGGGCCATGCCATCTGCGGGTATGAGAATGGTGCATGCATCAGGTGGTTAAGAGAGGGACTGGTGATAGCCTAGTGAGTGTGGCGAGAACTGCATTACACTACATTTCCCTCAGTGCCTGGGGCTTTACTTTTGATTCAATAAATGGTTTAGAGCTCATGGGTTACTGGGCTTTTTCTCTCTGCATGTGGTTCTCCTCAGTGGCTCTGAGAAATGGGCCAGTGTACATCAGCACCCACGCCTAGATTGTCCCCACATGGCAGTGGGTGGAAACCTTTGTATTTGAAGCGGGAGTGGTGGTGGGCGGTGGGGGAACACAGGTTGTATCAAAATTGCCAGATATCTGTATCGCTCCATTTCCTAACTGCCCCCCCACCCTTCCTGGGCTCTTGGGGTCCTTGGAGATTGGAGAGGTGTGGCATGAAATGTCGCCTGGCCTGCCTGCCATAGGTGATATAGGATGCTTAGGCTCTCCTCCTGCTAAACAGCACTTCCTGAGAAAGCCTGCAAGAACTAAAGGATTTGAAGAAGTGTGTTTGCCTGGCAGTGTGAGTATGCCACAGGGTGAAGGGAGGAAGGGTGTCTTTGAAATGCTTCAATGATTTATTCTATTATACTTTCCCTTTTACAGGATAACTTTCTTATTGGATAATTGTTAACTGACAGACAGTTCTAGGCAAAATTTATACTTTTTTAAAAAAATAAAAGGCTCTCTAGAAATTGCTATTCTCTTCAATTCATTGATGAATTTAAGTATTGGAGGCCATTCTCTTGCACAGTTCGTGGAAACCAGGGAGTTACATCTTCCTGGGAGACATATGTTAAGGATTAATGTTTTCTTTTCAAATTACGTATTTTTAGAAGTAGCACTTTTAGAATTGTCTTTGTTCTGTGCATTACGACCCCTCCATTTTCTTCTAGAAAGTTTTAAATTTTCATTTTTTAAAAAACGGTAAAGATGACTGACTTGGTTGCAGTCAGTCCGGTATCTGGCGGACACCAGGGCACCCACAGTCTGTGCTAATAATAAGAGATTTGCTATAAATATTCATCTGTCTTTGCGTATGTTTCTCCTCCTCTTAAAGATGATCTGTAATGACCTGAAAGATAGTAAAACAACCCAAAATGCTCTCAAAATCAGAAAGCAAAATCCCAATAGGAGCAACAGTAAACTCCAAAGAAAATTCCATAAAATCTTTCATTTAGTCAGGACAGAGAAGATGCTGAACAAAAGCAGTTTTTACCCCCAGAAATAAATAAATTTTTGAATAAAAGCAAAACGTAAAGCATACCATTTACTTCTCTGAACATGTACCATTTATTTTTCTGAGTTCTGAAACTCAGATTTGTTAGCGCTGTTGCTGCCAAGGCATTATAAAATAATGAGTCTTTTAATTACATATGATTCTTTAAGACTAATCTGGCGCACTTTTTCTGGCTACTGGTGTGTTATTAAAGATACGGTTTATCATTGTGGATTTTTAGGTCCATTCCATCATTGTCTTTGTCTGTTGCATCTCCAGATCTAGCCAGATGATCAGCTTGCATGCATGGCCTTAAGGATCAGGGAAGACAGTATGGATGAGCCATTATAAATTTATCACCATCACTAGGAAAAGAAGTCGGAGTAGGAGTCCTTCCTTCCAGTAATGGTTCAAAATATCCACTTTTTCTTATTTTTCATTAATAGTGCTTAACACAAATTTGTTCAAATTAGAGCATTTAAGCATTATGTAATATTTTCTTTTTAAAGTGAATGCACAGTGAATCCTTGTTTTATTAAAAGTCACATTGGAGGGACAACTATCACCCAGTTACATTAGGGAGCACTAAGTAACAGTGCAGAAACAATGTATTTAGAGAAGGACATTTTGCGGGGCAGAGCTGGACTTGCAAGTTCATATGGGTTGGCTCCATTTTGTTCTGGTGTATGAGAATCTGGATGAGTTCATAAAGTGACTAGTTGGGATTCCACCTGCTGGTAAATCAGAGGCAGAGTGAGGAAGGAAGGTAAAGGAAATTGGCCCCAAACTCCTATAATGAGATAATCTGTCTTAGTGAAATACCCTCCATTTATTGGTTTGAGAGAGAAACATTGATTTGTTGTTCCCCTGATTTATGCATTCACTGGTTGATGTTTGTATGTGCCCTGATGGGGGACCAAACTTGCCACCTTGGCATATTGGGATGACACTTTAATGAACTGAGCTATCTGGCCAGGGCTTAGGATATTTTAATATATATTTTATATATATGTATACATACATGTAAGTAGCTTTTACTGTTTTCAGTTTAATGTTTACAGGGTTTTAGGATTTTAATTTACTGGAAGGCAAGAATTGTGACATATGTACATGTTGTTGACAATTTAATTAATACATACTTTCAATTAAGGGAAAAAATCCACTTCAGGAGGTGGAGCTGCCTCCCTTTTCTTTTTCACTGTATTTTTGTGGATCTTTTTCTTTGCTCTGATTTGAAGTGCCCATAATATGCAACGTGGTACCTGGGGAGTTGAATGTTCTAAATACATCGTTCTAAATACATGCTCGAGTCATTCTTAAATTACCTTTTTCCCTTGGAATTATCTCAAACCTCATATTAATTAAAATATAGCGTATGTCAAAGACTTTCAGCCCCGTGTACTCTTTTCTTCAATACTGAACATACTTCCTTTATCACCAAAAACTCCACATTGATGCATCTTAAGAGCTTTCTTAGAGTAACTGGTAAGGTAGTAGATCATTTTTCATACCCCATTTCACAATTCCATTAAATTAATTGGAAATTATTTGTATTTTGTAGACTTCTGAACAAGAAACTAAAGGTCTTCCAAGTAAAAAAGGAATCGTACAGTCCATTGTTGGTCAAGGCTATCATCGTAAAATAGTTCTGGCATCCCAATCCATACAGAACACTGTGTATAAGTAAGTATTTTGCAAAGAGAAGGTGTATGTATTTAGACTTCTTATTTCATAGGAGAAACTATCTCATAGATGGGTTTTATGGCAATTTCAAAATAGGTTCATAGTGAATGTTACCTGACATGTGAGTTTGGCTTATTACATACATGAGTGCTGAAATTATGGATGACCTAGGAAACCCTGGTCTAGTCAGTGCCATTATTTAGAATGTCCAGAAGAGGGCATCTTGATGTTTCCTTTTTTATAGTTTATCATTGTTAACTTCTTGTTTAAGTATTCTCTTGTAGTCCCTAAAGCTAATTCTTTGTATTAGGAGAAAAAAGTACTAATACGTAAAGCATCCAAAGCACTATAAACCTGTCACCTGTAAGAACCTTTAGTTAACAACTGTTCAATACGAGTGTCTTTATCTTGTATAAAGATTCCAATTTGGTGGTGTTAGTATTTCTAAAGCAGTAGGCTTTGTAAAAAGAACTCACTGCTTTTTTCCTCCAAAAAATGAGTTTTTTCAAAGTTTTTAAAAAGTATCTGACACACCATATTTTGGTCTTAATTTATTTCAACTATAATGCAGCTTTTTAAAAAAGACTTATCTATTAACACATCACTTTCCTACGATTTAAAAATTGTTACTAATTTTCACATTTATATATTTTCAAATAAAGCTGACTGATATATCAAAGCAAAGAAAGTTATATAAAATCTCAACAAAATTATAAGACAAGAGGTAATGCTGCTTTTTCAGAAGTTTTTTTGAAAAGACATTTTCAGCCCTGGCTGGTGTGGCTCAGTGTGTGGATTGCTAGCCTGCAAACCAAACCGAACTGTCACAGGTTCAGTTCCTGGTCAGGGCATATGCCTGGGTTGCAGACCAGGTCCCTGGTTGGGGGTGTGTAAGAGGCAGCTAATCAATGCCATCCATCAATGTTTCTCCCCCTTCCTTCCCTTCTCTCTAAAATAAATAAATAAAATCTTTCTTTTTTTTTTTTTAAGTCATTTTCAAAAGTAAATAAGGTTCAAATGTGGAAATCGTTCTTCCCTTGTTTCCAATTCTTATTACCTGTCCAATTCTTATTTCCTTGCCTGTAACTCCACTGTTACACTAACAATCATGTGTATAATGTGTATACTTGGATCTGCATTTTTTGTACTTTATATATACTATTTAGAATTTGGGTTTTTAGCATTCTCTTATAACTGCTTATATGAAAATATCTATCAGAGGGCAAAGTTTTCATTTACAATTGTATTGGTTTTATTTCTGATCATGGAAAAGTTATTATTTCTTTTTATGTTATCTACTCAGCTAATTTGGTTTTGTTCTTTATTAAGTGACGGACAGTCTTCAGCCATTCCTGTAGCCAGCATGGAATTTGCAGCCATTTGTCTCAGAAATGCCTTGTTGCTGCTGCCTGAAGAACAGCAAGATCCGAAGCCAGAAAATGGATCTAAAACCAGTAATCAGTTAGGCGGGAACACTGAGAGCAGCGAAAGCAGTGAAACTTGCAGGTATTCTCATCTCTCGGACCTCTTTGTCAAGACCCCTTTGGGACTTTATTAGTAAACCTCTCTGTCCTTTAGGTGCATTCCTAAACTCTACAGCCCGAATTTCCAAAATTCTCTATTTTGAATAATAAGAAGGGAAAGTATAAATGCTTAAGTATTTATGGAAGAGGAAAATAGGTGAAAGCTAAGTCAAGAGAGAGCCTTGAAAAAGAAAAGCGGAAAGTGACAGCTTTTTATTAACAGGAGGAATAGTTGCAAGAAATCCTGTTGCAGAAGACACTATATATTTTTACTTTTATTAAAATAAATACTTAAACCCTAAAACTATACCAATCTATAAAAATTGGGAAAGCTTATTTAGTAATAAGTAAATACCATTTTATATATATAGTGTTCTTTTTCACATGGCACCTTTAAACTCGTCTCTAATCCCAGCATTTTTTCTTAATTGTAACAGAAATATGTGTATAATATAGAAAGTCTGAAACAAAATTGTAGGATTTTTTTTCCTCCATAAAGGGGCTATGTTTTACTGTAGTTGATAAAAGGCTATCACAATAATGAGGAATGTGTGAAAATCTTGGAGTGATTTTCTTTGTATGGTAGAGATATTGTTTTCATTTAGAAGTTTTTTAAAAGCAGTCTTTTGTGCTGGGGGACAGAAACTAATATACAGTATAGTTTTAACACATCAGCGATACCAAGTTATAATCATATTTCATTGTTTTGGCTCTTTTACACTTTTGTCACAAAAAAATTGCATGGGAGTGAGGGTAGGGAAACAGAATTTTACATTTAATTATTTATTTGTTGCTCTTCATAATTAAAAGTCTATCTTTATTTTAGCAGTAAAAGTCATGATGGTGATAAATTCATTCCAGCTCCACCATCTTCTCCATTAAGAAAACAGGAATTAGAAAACTTAAAGTGAGTATCTAAATAAAATTAGTATTGCATTTATTGAAATAGCACATTGTTTTTAATCTCCTTTATTCTCTTAATATTATGAATTTCATGGATTGAATGCCAGATGTCAAGCCAATCTCTCAATCTTATGACAAACACTACTAATCAGAATGTATTATCTTTTTATAAATTGTTGGATTTGATTTGTTAATACTTTGTTAGGAATATTTGCTTCTACAATATGTTCACAGGGAAGGCTGACACATACTTCTTTTTCCTTGTAACGTCTTGTTGGGTTTTGGTTTCAGGGTTATGATGAACATATAAACGAGTTCGGAAGTGCTTCTTCCTCTATTTTCTTAAATAATTTGTATAAGATAAATATTATTTCTTGCTCAAATGTTTGATGAAGTTCACCAGGGAAACCGTCTGGCCTGGGGTTTTCTCTGCGGAAATATTTGAAAATGAATTCACAGTCTTCAGTAGGTGAGGGCCGCTCCCGTTTTCTACTTCATCTGTGTCAGCACGGGGGGCTGAGATTTTTCTTTCCTATGTGCATCACAAGCCCCATTATTATGGCTTTGAACAGTCATGTATATGTTAAAGAAACTGAAAGGAACACAGTAGTCTTTTATGTTTAGCTCCATAAATACCACTTCTTGATGATTTTAGTTTCTATAAGGTATCCTTTCTGTAAGGTATCCTTTCCCATCAGTCTGAAGATGTCTGTTCAACAGGTCTTGTTTTTCCAGGGTTTATTTTTTTAAGCTGAGAATTGTCTTTATTTCATCTTTATTCTTGGATGATATTTTCCCTGAGTGCAGAATTCCAGGTTGGTGGTAGGGGTTTTTCTCCCTTTCAGTCTCATCAGTCTGCCCTTTCAAGACGGCACCACACTGTCTTCTGGCGCCCATTGTTTCCAATAGGAGTTCACGGTCATTGTGTGCAGGTGATATTTCTACCTCCGTCAAGACAGATTGCATCTCTCTGTTTTCCAATAGTTGGGCTAAGAGGAATCTAAGTCTGATTTTGTTTGTTTTTAATCTTGCTTGGGGTTAGCTGACTTTTTTAATGTCTGTAAATTTATCTTTCAACAAATATGGGATATTTTTAACCATTATTTCTTCATATAATTTTTGGAACTAGGCTTAATGGTACAGCATTACTTTTAAGAATGATTTCAGTAATAGGACAATAAAATGGAAAGGGCAATCCATTGTTTCTTTTTTTTATAATTATAGTTTATATTCAATATTATTTTGTATTAGTTTCAAGTGTCTATTTCTTAGGTTTTTGCCTATGAAGTTACAAAAGACTGGTAAGAGTACAGTTAAAATGTTAAGTGCATATTTCTGGTAGCATTGTAAATTGACACATTACTTTTGGAAAGCATTTCATTTGGTCACATTTTGTTCCAGCAAACATTAGTGCTAGTCTGGTGCCAGGTGCAGGGGAATCAGAGATAAAAGAAAAAACTGCCCTCAAAAGCATATGGCAAACACTTAGCAGAAAATGATATTAGTTAGGTTAGTTATTAGGTGGTGAGATTTGGGATGTCTCCTTTCTTGTGATGATTTATCACCCTTGTAAATGGAAAATGACCTCACTTTAAATTTTTGCATTTCTTTCATTCTGTTCGTGGCACTCAATCTAATGCCACGATTTATTGATCATCTGTATTTCTTTTTCTGTGAACCTTTGTTCATATAATTTACCATTTTCATTTTTTCAACATTTTCACTTTTATAAGAGTTCTTATATATTAAGGAAATTGGCCTTTATCATTTGTCTTGTGACATTGTTTATGATACTCATTATAAAGTAGAATTTCATTTTTTAGAATCATATTTATCAGTATCACTTTTTTTTTCTGCCACACATGGGTGTGGGACCAGCCTGCTCCACATCTCTGCCCCTTCTACCAGTCTCGATGTGATTTCTTCTTTATTCCGTAGTTGGTTTCTTCTTTAATTCTGTCGTCATAGGACTATATTTAGCTTGATTTCTAACATTTCTGAATGATGGTTACTCTATAGCTTAGCTGTAATGTTAATGTGGTTGTGCAAGAAGGCAAGTGCATTTCCTTATGCTGCCATCTTGACCGGAAGTACCTCTTTTGTTTATTTCATGCAATGTTTAGAAGAAAGTCCTTTGTGCCTCAAGATTTTAAAAATAATTTATCAGCCGTAACTGGTGTGGCTTAGTGGATTGTGCACCAGCTTGTGAATAAGAAGGTCACTGGTTTGATTCCTAGTCAGGGCATATGCCTGGGTTGCAGGCTAGGTCCCCATTAGGGGGCATGTGAAAGGCAACCACACATTGATGTTTCTCTCCCTCTTTCTCCCTCCCTTCCCCTCTCTAAAAATAAATAAATAAAATCTTTTTTAAAAAAAGTATCACTCATAGAATTATGTACAGCCCATAATACTTAATAATAAACTACCGTTACTGGTTTATATATTTATTATACTATTTATCATCATTTTAGTATACTCTTTCTATTTCTGCAAAAAAGTTTGCTGTGAAACAGTATGTACAGGGTAGCATACTTCTCAAAGAGTTTTGTACTTCTCATGGCATAATTGTTTGCTTTCCACATACCCTAGCAGGAGGATTGGTGATTTTCAGGGAAAATGAACTTACCTGATTTTGCGGAAGAGGGTGCAGGCTCTCCCTAGGGAATTCTACCATCATAAAGGGAGGCAAAGATGGGTTCGCTGGTATATATTAACCTTTCTTTCTTACGGAGCAGATGGGAGAAAGGAAATGGAGCAAGATGGAAGAAGCCTTAGGGTAGATTTATAAAAAGAACTGCTATGCAAGACAGTAGTCATGGTAATGTGGAGACAAATGGTGCAGGGAAGGAGCCGTAAGAGATTTGTGTCATAATTTTTAAAGCTATAAAAGCTCGCGCCGAGCAGGGTGTGATAAAGGGCAGTTCGTGGCAGGAGCCAGCTGCTCTCTGTGGAAGGAAGGAGTCTGAGCACACTGGGTCCGTGAAGATCACAAATTCTTAAGAGATTTCATCTACTTCTGACCTTAATTCTTTTATGTGACTGGAAATGTGTGTGACTAGTGTATAGTTTAGTTTTTATGGACTATTATATTTGACCCCTTGTGCACCATAATACCCAAGACACCAATGCAAAACCTCATTTCCTATTTATAGCGTAACTAATATGCAGTAAATTATCAAGACTGTCCTGATGGCCACTTCTTATGGTATAGGTTCACAGCCTTTTGAGTATTTTCAGTGTTTTTCATTTGTACATAAATGAAGAAAGCCCCAAAAATATTAATTCTAACCAGGTTACAAGTGTGTTTTCAGAAAGCATATGACATCTGGAGCAATAGTGGAGTTCTGTATTAAAGTTGAGGCAGGTTTCAGAAAAATATTTTCACAGAACAGAAATCTGTCCCCACATGAGGGGTAATGTCTCAGAAATTAACTAAGTAGTTTAATGATGAGGCTCAGAAGAACTTAGGGACACTGATACAATGACAGTCTGAGAATGTTCCCTTGGTCCCTGAACACTCCAAGTTCCACCAAGCCATCAGTTTCCATTAGGCAAACCCATACACATATGCCATGGCCTTGCATTAAATAAATGCCTGATTTTACCTTTTTAATATAAAAGGTGATTCTGGTTCTAGGTATTTAGACAAGAGAAATAAAAATTTGTCCAAACAAGAATTTCATGGCAGCTTTACTCATGATAGACAAAAACTAGAAAATAACCCAGTTATTCATTAACAGGAGAATGGATAGCTATTTTGTAGTTATCACGCTACATACTGGAGTACTACTCAGCTATAAAAGGATGAAATTACTAATGTCCAAGTTAACATGATTTGAATCTCAAAACATTTGCATTTTTTGACTTAGTTAAGATACATACTATATAATTCCATTTATACCATTTATATGACAGGCAAAACTATTCAAAAATAATACTTATTGATAGAAATTAGAACAGGGGTTGGGGAGTTGGAAGGAATCACTCTGGGGCGACAGAAATGTTCCGTATCTTAATCGGGTTGGTGGTTACATATATTCAAACTCAACACACTGTGCACTTAAAATGGTATATTTTAATGAACATAAATTATGCCTCACTTAAAACTTTTAAAGGTATTTTGAAATTTTACAAAATTAATATAATCTAAATATATTCTTTTAGGAAATGTAATTTAACCATTAATGATTAATAAATTGTCAGTTTCCTAAATTTACACATCATTTATGAAGTGGCATGACATGGAAAGCTTGGTTTCTTAACCAAAAAATAAAAAATACAATTCCTTTATTTGTATTTAACAGGTATTTCTTAGATTCCAATTGCAGTATTCACTGTTAAGTCCACTCATCACGTGTGGCTGCTGAGCACGTGACATGTGGCTAATGAAAGGCGTGCTGTTACCCAGATTTCAGGGGGGAGGGGGACACATTTCAGAACTCACTACCCTAAAAGTACATCAATTTTTGTGTTCTTTTTAAAATTATTTTTATTTATTTCTACTAATTAAAATATTTTATATATAAACAAGCATAAATATATTGAGGAATAGAATGCAAAATGTATTTAAATTTTTCAAGATAAAATAGTAAGATCACTGTGCTTTCAGAAGTGATTTCTGGATATATCCCAGGTACCCTGGGTACACTTTACCACCATATTTGATACATTTAGAAAAGGATATGAAGTATTTTGTTCATTTTTATTTTCCAATATTAAGTCCATTATTAGATAATAGGCTGTTTATCTTAGTATCTCCTGTAGTGTCTAGCGCATGTTCGTACTTGGTAGATACTTAGAAAATATTTGTCAGCTATAATCATTGAGTTTATTAATAACTGTCAACAAATTTTTATAAATACCATGTTTATAGGTACATCCCTGGTACATGCTGTTTTGTTTTGTTTTTTTTACCTCAGTGCCCTTCATATTGACGTCAGTTTGCTAGCACTGCACTGACTCTGCAAAATGCTCCATGATGATGTACATAATGTACCGTGCTCATCAAACTAGAAGACCAGGTGTTCAAAGGAAACTGAAAAGAACTTTTAAATGTAGTCTAGTTCTTGGTACTTTTTCTGTACTTTATTCTCCACTATGGATCTTCCTATGTTTATTACAATATATTATTGCTCAGAGGTACAGAACCCTCCTTTACTCCAATTTATCATATAACTAACAGGAGTTTTAAAGAATTTTGTTGTCAACTCTCCGCACAACTAAACGAAACATGCCAGGCCACACTCATCCTGAGCACATAGGAAAGAAACACATTCTTCACTTATATTTTCCTAAATAAGAGAAAATAAGCTCCTGAAAAATAAAATGATGTGCTTCTGACAATGTGACAGAACTGGGATACGGTCCTTCAATGAAAATGCATCATCAAAATGCTCACATAATTTTAGGTAAACATGATGTTTATCCTGTAATTTTTATGTTGATTACGTGTTGAAATATTTTAAATACATTGGGTTAATTAAAATATGTAAATTAGTTGTGCCTGTTTCTTTCTACTTTTGTAAATTGGCCAACTAGAAAAATTTCAGTCACACTTATGGCTCCAGTTATATTTCTGTTGGACAGTGCTGCTTCACGGTCTTTGAGCTGTTCGGAGTATTGTATTTGTTGATGCACGGTCTCTACCAATGTGTAATATTGTTGCTGTGCCAGTTTTCCCTCATACCACACATTTTAGCTGAATATCTCTCCAGAAAAATTTTTGTCTTTAAAAGGCCTAATGTCCAAATGAACCTTAGAATAGAAGCTTGTGCAGAATTGATATTGTGGCCATATGTTTTGATTTAATTATTAATGTTGCCACATGCGTTTGGAAATAATGATTTTCTTACACAGTGATTGGTTATGTTGTAAGAGTACTTTTAAGATTTTTTTTTTAAAGTCAAACATTTATTGACTCTACTGATAATCTTACATTTTGAAAATAGTTTTATTGAGATACAATCCACACTGTAAAATTCACCCATTTGAAGTGTACAATCAGTAGTTTTTAGTGTATTCACAGGTATGTGCATCTATCACCAAAATTTTAAACATTTTCATCACCTCAAAAATAAACCCTGTATCTTTTAGCTAAATACCCTATTACCCCCAGTCTGCAGTCCTAATTAATCTATTTTCACTATAGATTTTTCTATTTAGACTTTCATATGAATGAAATCGTATACTAGGTGGACTTTTATGACTGGCTTCTTTCCTTAAGATAATGTTTTCATAAAGGACCCATGGACAAGAGTGGGAATTGACTGTGGAAGCGGGTGAGGGGGTGGGTGGGTTAGGGAGAGCAATGGGAGGAAAATTGGGACAACTGTAATAGAACAACAATTTTTAAAAATAATGTTTTCAAGGTTCCGCCAAGTAGCATGTATCATATTTTATTCCTTTGTATAGACAAATATACTCATTGTGTGGACATACCACCTTTTATTTATCGTTTCATTCAGTGATGGACATTTGGATTGTTTTCCTCTTTAGGCTATTATGAGCAATGCTGCTGTAAACATTTGTGTCCAAGTTTTTGTGTAGGCGTGTTCTTGCTTTTCTTGGATGTATATCTAGAAGTAGACTTGCTGCATCATATGGTAATTCCATTTAATCATTTGAGGAATTGCCAGACTTTTATTAAAGTGGCTGCATCATTTACAACCCCACCAGTCATATATGAGTGTTTCAGCTTCTTTGCATCCTCACCCACACTTGTAATTGGCTGTTCCTTGTGGCTTTGATTTTCACTTCCTTGAAGACTAATGATGTGTAGCATCTTTTTGTTTATGTAGTGGGCATTTGTATATTTTCTTTAGAGAAATGTTTATTCAGATCCTTTGCCTATTTTTTAATTGGGTTATTTATCTTGTTATTAAATCAGAAGAGTTCTTTATATATTCAGATAAAAGACCCTTATCAGGTGTATGATTTGCAAATATCTTCTCCCATTGTCTGCGTTGTCTTTAGACTTTTTTGAAGGTGTCCTTGGAATCACAGAAGTTTTTCATTTTGATGATATTTAGTTTACCTATTTTTTTCTTTGTTCCTTTGTGCTTTTCATGACATATCCTTTATCAAATCCAAGGTCATGAGAGTTTACTGCTGTGTTTTCTTCTAAGAGTTTTATAGTTTGTAAGTGCTTACATTTAGGTCCTTGATCCATTCTGAGTTAATTTTTATATATAGTATGAAATAAGAGCTCAACTTAATTCTTTTGCATACTGGCATCTTATTAATAATAACTTCATAGGATTAGTCACTATTAACATTCCATGTTTGCATTGTGGTTTAATAACTGAGTCTTCCATCTAGCTTATTATAGGGCATCTTTGTTGTTCATTCTCAGATTGTGATATTAGCAGAAATTTTAATTTCTCAAACTGAAATGGAGGCTGCCCTAGAACCTGGAAAAGAGTATAACAGCTGGAAAAGGGAAGGAAATGATGTCGAAGCTAACATGGGAAATGTCTGTATGAAAAATTAAGATCAAAACATAAAAATGAAATTTCAGTCTGTCTTTTTTTTTTTTAATTAGAGGCTCAAAAATGGATAAAAGGAAATATTCAGGCCAAATTTAATGAAACCAAATTATCTCACAAATATAAATTGTAGAACCTTTATTCATTTAAGACTCTGATGTAACACGCAGTGAATTATTTCCCATTCAGTTAAAAAGGACCTCCCATGGCCCAGTGTTTATAAGAGAAAATGAATCAAGCAAATGGTTGATAACATAAATATTATAGACAGTTTTAGTGTACTTAAGGAATCATATTTCTTTTGGTATTAGCCTAGTTGTCCTATTGTATCTCATGAGACATGCCTAAAACAGGATTATGGCTAATAATTTTTTGAATCTCCTATTGCTCTTGCTAGAGACCCAACCCCATTTCAGTCTTCTAACTCTGAACTTTATGGTCCTACTAAAACTTGTTCATCAAATACACTCTACAAAAGAATTGTCTGTCTGTCTGACACTTCCTTCACTCTCAGCAGTTTGTGTTCACACTGGCGTGATTCACATCTGCGTCCCAGGATTTCATTTAGATAAACGTGATCAGATTGATTACAGGCCAAGGTTGGAATAATTCTTCAGTGGTCTGACACTGTGGAGACCCCACGGGGCCACTGCTGACATTGGACAAATCATTTAATCCCTCTGGGCTTTACTTTTCTCTTCTGGCAAATAAGTAAATTGGATTGGATGATCTTAAGGTCCTGTCCATGTATAAAATGCTGTGTCTGTGACTTTATGCGTTTTATTTGCTGTCTGGGGTGGACTGGGTTCTCTGAGATGCTAGGTTTAGTTAAAAGGAAAAACTTTTCAGTGTCTTTGTGCTAGGCTATTTGTTTTGGATTTGGGTGTGTTTGTCAGTAAGATTCTTTTTGTACAGAACTGTTCCTAGAAAGCACAACATTTACAGAAGACATGAAGTGAAAAATTTACCTAATTTAGCCCTGGCTGGTGTGGCTCAGTAGAATGAGTGCTGGCCTGCAAATCAAAGGGTTGCCAGTTCAGTTCCCAGTCTAGGGCACATGCCTGGGTTGCAAGCCAGGTCCCTAATGGGGGTGTGCAAGCGGCAACCACACATTGATGTTTCTCTCCCCCTCTTTCTGCCTCCTTTCCCCTCTCTAAAAATAAATAAATAAAATCTTTTTTTAAATATTTACCTAATTTAACTTTTAAATTTTCTTAAGTTGAAAGTCGACAGGTTTAACATTTTCTAGGTAAATGGAAACAGCTTGAAATATTTTTCTTTTGAAATTTTACAGTTCAATACCATATTTGGTTTTTTTGGGAAGAAATTCTCTCATTGGATTTTTGCAGTCAAGTTTTCAAACAGTGTTTGTTATGAGATCGCTTTGTGGATTTGTTTTCTTTTGATAAATGTGACTTACCGGATTTACCCCCATTCTAACCTCTCTTTAATAAGGGTTAAACTACTTGACACACTTGTTTTAGATTCATTTAATTTACAGAACATATGGCTTGACAAATTTTAATGCCCAATCTTGTATAGCTTGATGCTGTAATTTGGTGTTTTGAGGAAAGTTTTTTTCCCTCCCCTTTTTTTTACCAAGGGCTGTTGGTCTAAGGATCTAGAGCCAGCCCCACCAGCGTGTGGAGGAGAGTGTGGGGTTGTGTC
Organism: Mormoops blainvillei; assembly: GCA_004026545.1. Classification (NCBI taxonomy): domain Eukaryota; kingdom Metazoa; phylum Chordata; class Mammalia; order Chiroptera; family Mormoopidae; genus Mormoops; species Mormoops blainvillei. The sequence continues at coordinate 93,223 of PVJD01005649.1, read as the reverse complement.
AGATCCTCCACAGGGTGCCAGAGTGAGCATGTCTCTTCCCTTGAGGTGTAGCTCTTCCAGTCTGCTGAACTGTCAGATCCACTGAGCACTTGGGAAAGCAGATTGGACAGTGACTCGAGGAAGTAGCGGGGTGGATGGCGGGGGGGCGGGGGAGTCAATATTTTAAGTAGCAACTATCAAAAGTAAAGTGATTTCTCCAGAGGCTTACTAGATAAAGCCACGCATATTTTCAGCATTCCCACTCTGGGAATTATGCAGAAGAGTACAGGATTGTTTTCTCAGAGGAAAAGGAGGATGAGTGAGAGGGTAGTGAGAGGTGAGTTGGGGTCATTGTAAAGCACTAAGGGAAGCGGAACATAAATGTTACTTAAGTTTCATGCAGTAGAACTTGCTTAATCCTAAAGTTTCTTGATCAGAAAACCAGCCTTCAAGCTTTGCATTCACATATCTAAGTATTTTTATAAAAAGATTGTTTTATTAGGATCTTTTACCCTGTTGTGATTTGATATAGTATCTTATGGGAAAGGGGGCAAAAGTTGAGGAAAACAGATTTTTTACCTTGTACTTAATTACAGTTTGGACTTCCGGAGAAACAGAATCCTTGCTGCAAACATTACATGACTGATTTCTGGACCCAAAGTGGGTTTGACAGTGGACTGGAGTAGTAACAGCCCCCCTACCGTCGGGAGAGGCCGGGGCAGACTTTTCCCAGCAAGCCCGCCTGAGGTGGGGCTGTCCTGGACGCTAGGACCTAGACACCCAGGGCAGCTCCCCTGTCCGTGGGAGCCAGGAAGGAGTCAGCTCGGCCTGCAAGGTGGCCTGCCCCAGTGGGACAGGCGTCTGAGGAAGAAAATGTGAAACACTGAAAACTGTGGCCTTCAGTGAATACCTATCAAACACCTACTGCAGGTGGTGAGAAATTGCTCTAGCCTTTGCGTAGGGAACAAAAGATGTGGGCTTCTCCTTTTAAGGAGCTTATGTTTTGCTCGCATCTTTGGCAAAGTCACAAATGAAAATGGTATTAGACTTGGTAACTGTCATTCATACATGCCCTGACTGATGATCTTCTTAGGCCTCTGGAAAACCTGACCCAAGGCTTTAAAATTTAAAAGTCTTCCTTTTTCTTCATAAGCAATACATACCTGACTGATAAATAAATGTTCGCTGACATCTTAAAATAAAACTACAAGTAAGCCAAAAGAGGAAACTAAATTACCCTAATCTCACTACATTGGGAGCAGCCACCGAAGTGCTCCTGAAAGTGGGAGATAACTAGCCATTGCCTCCGTCCTTTGGGCCTGTGAGTTTTCTCTCAGGGAAAAGACTCCCCCCGGGGCTGGGCCGGGGCTGTGGCCCCAGAGTAGTCTAGCTGGCGAAGACAGCTGTTGGGGACTCGGGGATGTGGACAGCAGGCTTGTTAGGACAGTCCCTTTGGAAATGACACTACTTGCCTGCTCTTATTCTTCTCTGTGAACAGGGTTCTCTGTTCACAGATTTTCAGTTACGTGCTCAGTAACAAAATTTGAACTTGTAATATTTGGATTAAATTGTTTTCTTTTTAAAATGGCAGTAGGTACATATATGTGCATCATTATATATGCATTAGAGATATCATAATGTAATCTTATCTTTTTACTTTATTTTTAGGGCAGTCTTGTGAGTCGATAGAGAAGCAATGAGATGGGAAGAGCAGTGAGTTGGGAGTCCACAGACTTGAATGTTAGCCTGACTCTAATCGTACCCTCTAAGCTAGAGAACAGTGTCTGTAATTACTTGGAATCTCAGTTTCCCCACTGATAAAACGAGGACCCGCCTCAGGCAGTCAGTCTTTTCAGCCCGGCCACCGTAGCCGAAGACCATAAATGTCAGTTTCTCTGCCTTCTCTGGGACCTGCCTACTTTTCTGTGTTGTCGGAAGTTGAGGGGCTACTTTTCTATTAGTGGATAATTTCTAAGGCTCCAGGAGCCAGGGCTGAGCCAGTGAGAAGACGCAGCAGAGTACTCCTGAACTGGCCCAGCTGGGCTTTTACTAGAAGGGCCATTTCTAGTCAAGAGGACTTCAGAGTGTTAGAAGACTCTCTGATGACGTGGTTACATTCTTCCTCAGACTGAAATTACAGCCTAAATGCACTTAATGATATACATATGTATTGCAGTTTGTAAACATACCTCAAAACCCTGTATCTAAGTCAGGCCATTTGTGGCCGGCCATTCAGACTTCATTTCTATTTGACAAGGGTTTATTTTAAGATTGCTTTGTGGAGCGGTTGTTTAACATTCAAGTGATCTATTAGTGTCAGGTCTTTAGCTTAGACCTGTTTTAAATGAGCTGCACGTTAAACAGAAAACCAAACAGAAATTCAGTTTTCCAACCCAACTTAGCAAAATAAGTGTAACTTAAATTTTTTATTTTCACATGTATTTATTCAGCCTGGTTTTTTTTTCTTAAATATTTATTTAGGGTAATAGTGCCTATATGACTGATACTCTTTTACTCTTGATATTGTTGCTTAGCGAGAACGATAGACTTCTGAATAGGCTCAGAGAAGAGCACTTAACAGTAACTAAGTTAAATGGATTTTTAGTAAGTTAATTGGATTTCTTAACAAAGTCACACACATATACAGGAGAGTAACATCTGCATCTATTGCTTTATAGGATGTTAAAAGAAATGTTACATTTTTTACAGGCTAAATATATATTATATCTCTATTTGGTTAATTTGTTGGGGACAGGGTCAATTGGATGGAAGCTAAAGATGATTTATGTAAATACCTGTACTGTGCTTCAGAGTGTAGCTCTATATGCCATTCTAATTACTTACCATTAGTATTGTGGCTACTTGCTTAGTATCCAGATTGTCACCGTCATAATTCAGGTGTTTCTTCCTATTTAACAAATGTAACCATTGTCAGTTTTGTAACTCAGGTTTTCAGCCCCTCCCTTTTATGTTGCAGATGCTCCATCCTGGCCTGTAGTGCTTACGTGGCTCTGGCTTTGGGTGATAACCTTATGGCTTTGAATCACGCAGATAAACTTCTTCAGCAGCCCAAGCTGTCAGGATCTCTTAAGTAAGTGTGACTTGCCCTGTGTGTCCCTGGTTTGTTTTGTTTGGAGGTTTTCAGTTAGTTTGTGGTAAATGTTCCTTCTTTTTACTTCCCCAGTGGAGTATTATCTAGGAAAAGCAACTGATAATTTTGTGGTTGGTAGTGAAATTTTTTCACTTTTTGCACCTCAAGGATTAATGGAAATGGTACTAGCTGCCTCTCCAGTGTCCATCACTAGGTTTGACTAGAACATATCACCAGAACATATCACCACATCTTAGCCTCAAAATAAGATGAGTCTTATAGAAACAGACTCATAGATAGAGAGCAGGCCGACACCCGGCGGGGGGCGGGGGCTTGTGGGGCATGATCAAGCAAAAAAGAAAAAGAACTCATGGACACAGACAACAGTGTGGTGATTGCAGGGGGGATTATGGGTGGGCGGGTGGAGGCGGAAGGGGTTAGAAGGGTGATAAATGGTAATGGAAAAAATACAATAAAAAATAAACTATTAAAAATAATGGTCCTCAGAAGACCCACAAAAAAGGAGTTTGGTCACCATAAGTCTGTTTTGAGGAATGCAATTGAAATAGACAAATAAAAATTTTAAAATATTTTTCCAAACTACTGTACCATTTCATCAGTACATGAGTTTTTGTTTGTTTGGGTTTTGTTTTTTGTTGTTTTTTTTTTGACATTTTATTTGTTTATTTTTAGACAGAGGAGAATGGAGGGAGAAATAAAAGGAGAGGAACATCAATGTGTGGTTGCCTCATGTGCCCCTAGCCAGGGACCTGGCCCGCAACCCGGCCCGCAACCCAGGCAGGCATGTGCCCTGACTGGGAATTGAACCGACAACCCTTTGGTTCTCGGGCCGGAGCTCAGTCCACTGAGCCACACTAGCCACGACTGAATATATAAGTTTTATTCATATTTTTTAGTCACCTCTTCAATATTAGTGTCATTGTCATTCTAGAATTTTCTAAAGCACACCCACCATCCTCTTTTATAGAATTGAGTGAGTTGCAACTTTCAATCTTTGCATAATCCTGACACTAGAAATTTTGTTCAAAGCCACAAATACTCGGTATAACACTTAGCAGTTGTTTTTTCATTCATCCTGTGGGTATATTCTTATAATCTCCCAAATATACTACTACTCATTTGCCTTTTAGTGATCTTTGTTTATAAAATGCAGCACTTAGAATTTGAGATCATCCTCTGAGGCATGATTGTGTAAATGTTTATTTTTGCCTTTGAAAAAAATATTACTTTATACAAGCATCTAAAATCAATATTGATTGAGGCTGTTTCAGGCCAGTGTTCCCCAAACATAACTTGTGCATCCAGTAACATGAAGACTTTGTCACAATTCCAATATGAGGGAACTCCTGCTCCGCTTTGCGAAAAGTTTGTCTAATATTCAGGCCTGGCGGATCCTGAGCTCAGTCCACGGCAGTTGGGTTGCCTCTTAAGCTCCTTCTGTCTTCATTGCCCAGCTCTGTGAAATACCAGACAGAAGCTGTGGCCAGGCCACTGCCACCGCAGGAATTGCAGTGTTCAGATTGCAATGTGTGTTTTGTTTTCCTTTTTAATAAAAATGAAACATAGCCCTGACTGGTGTGGCTCAGTGGGTTGGGCATCTTGCAAACCAAAAGGTTGGTTTGACTTCCGGTTGGGGCACATGCCTGGTTGTGGGCCAGGTCCCCCAGCTGGGGGTGTGCAAGAGGCAACTGATTGATGTTTCTCAGGCACATCGATGTTTCTCTCTAAACATACATAATTTAAAAAGTAGAAATAACAATGAAACATAAATCCTTGCTGCCTTTTTTAATCCTTTGGTTGACAGTGTCGTTACCATTCTTAAATTATTCCATGTAGATTCTTTACCTGGCATTTGCTGTACCTGTTGTTTTTTTAAAGATTTTATTTATTTATTTTTAGAGAGAGGGGAAGGGAGGGAGAAAGAGAACATTGATGTGTGAGAGAAACATTGATCGGTTGTCTTTTGCACACCCCCAACCCGGGGCCCAGCCTGCAACCCAGGCTCGTGCCCTGACCAGGAATCGAACCAGTAACTTCCTGTTTTCAGGATGACGCCCACTCCACCGAGCCACACCAGCCAAGGCAGCCGGACAGTTTTTAACCTCATTTGTCACCTTTTTCCCTTTGAATATCAAAGAAACAAAATTCCTTCCTAGATTATATGATTTCTTCATAGCTAACTTCTGGGAGATTGGCCGAGCCATGTCTGGTCATTTCTTGTTAATTCTTTCAACCTTCTGGCCTAAACACTGGTTTCTGAATCTCTCTTTGCAGTAGGGATAAGCAGGTCTTCCTGTGTTGGCAGAACCACAGCAGCTTCACCCTCTGCTCATAGCCTTCTATGTGCCGAGTCAAGGATTTCTGGCCTTTGGGTGTCATGAAGGCATTGCATTCTGCTTTTTAAAAAGCTTTTTAAAGTAAATTCACAGAGAACAATCTGAAGTTTTGTTTGAATCTGTGTGTTTGTCTTTCGTGATTGTTGGCTTGTGGATACTGCTTTAATGAAGTTTTTTAAAATACCTGATTTCAAAATGTACTTAAACTTCCTGATTTTTTTTTTAAATTGTCATTTCTGTTAAGGTGTTTGGTAGGGAAGCTAAATGAAAGGCCATTGCAGCCCTGCCAGTTAGAAGAAAGAAATTGCTTAATAAAGAAATGAAGAGCTCTGGGATGATTAACGTGCATCAATGCCAGAGTACGATCCGTTTGAAAAGAGCCCAAGATTTTGTGGACAGACTCAGTTGGGGCAGGTTAGCTAGAGGAGGTGAGACCTGAGCTGGGCCTTTCAAAGGAGGAGTTAGAGAAGGCTTGGGGAGATGAGGCCCAGCTTTGGCCTCAAAAAGGCAAGGCCAGGGGTGAGGAGTGGGTGTGCCCTGCCCAGAACACCGTCTGGTAGGAACAGAGGAATCTTTGGGAGAGTAAGAATATTGACTGGATGTAGGAAAGTGGGACCAAACTGTGGAGAGCTTTAAATCGATAAAAGTTTAGTGTGTTTTGTTCTCATGCAGAAAAAGTCATTAAGATTTTGAGCAAGGGTGTAATATGTCGAAAGCCTGGTTTAATTTTGAAAAATCAATCAGGCAATCATGGGGACATGGCTCAAAATAAGAGACTGGAAGAAGCAGGCTGTTTTAAGTCAGGAGGATGTGCATCAGCTCTAGCATCTCGGGCATCCAGCAGATGAGTGGGAAAGCAGGAAGCCTGTACACGGAAGTCTCGTTGGTGCAGCTCCAGTCTGCGCTCGGCCTGGTCTGGTCGCTGGTGCATTTTGGCGTTTCCAGCAGCAGAGCCTGGAGGACTCCGGCTCTGAGGCGTCACTCAATCGGCATTCCTCCTTGGACCTGCCTCTTACTTTAGAACCTCATTACCTTCCTAGGTTAATGTTATTTTCCGTATAAAAAGAGCAGTATAAACGTGCCAGTTTTGAACTGCTTTCTTAGTTGATGTGTAATTTGTATCTACTTAGCTAATATAAAAATGATTATTGTATATTTTAAGATCTTTTTTAAAAAAGATTTTATTCTATTTTTAGACAGAAGGGGAGGGAGGGAGAAAGAGAAGGAGAGAAACATCAATGTGTGGTTGCCTCTTGTGTGCCCCCCGCCATGGGGACTTGGCCTGCAACCCAGGCGTGTGCCCCGACTGGGGTATTGAACCGGCGACCCTTTGGTTCTCAGGCCGGCGCTCAATCCACTGAGCTACACTAGCCGGGCTAAGATCATTTTAAAGAGATAAAATTTAAGTGACCCTTAAATGATCCATTTATAAACTTAGATTTCAATTCAAAGACTTGAAATATATTAAACATATGCCAAATCTTATTATACATTGGGTGTTTAGTGATGACCTACTTATCAGTTCGAAATCTTTTTTTTTTAATTTTAGGTTTTTGGGTCATTTATATGCCGCAGAAGCCCTCATCTCTCTGGACAGAATATCTGATGCCATTACTCACTTGAACCCGGAGAATGTCACTGATGTCTCCTTAGGGATCTCTTCAAATGAGCAGGACCAAGGTTAATGAGGACACATCTGATCAGAAGTGGTCACCATTTCCACTTCCTGTTGTATCTCAGGATGTGTGGAAATTTAAGGGCACGGTTGTGAAGGGAAGGAAGTTTCAGGGTGGCTCTCTACAGTTTTCTCTGCACTGACGTGGTAGTAATAGTTTGCTAAGTAGACCTAGGAGTTGATTATCTTATGGTCTAAATTGTAACATTTAAAAGACTTACAGTATTAGAACTATTCATTTTGATTCTCATATTGTATTTTTCTCTCCGGAGGGATTCCACAATCTAGATGAAGGTAAAATGCTGCATTCAAAAGTCAGTTTTAAATCATGGCTAAGTTTTTTGAGGGCGTGAGGCAAAAATAACCTTTATTTAAGGTTATTTTTCAGGCATGGGGTAGTAGCATTCTGATGTCTTTTAATAGAACGTCCGCTACAAGAAAAATAAATACTGTTACAATTGCCTTGATACTAGATTTTCATTTCATAAAGAAAATTAGGGTCTTAGACTATATACTCTTGTCTTGCTTCCTCACATTTATTTTCGTGTGTTTGTAGGATCGGACAAAGGAGAAAATGAAGCAATGGAGTCCTGTAAGTGAGAAGTTTTCTAAATGCTTAAGTAGCCTGGCCTGCATCCCAAAGATTAGACTGGAGCCTTCTGTGTCCTTCATTTTCTCAGCCTGACGAGCAGACTGTGCTTTATTCCCAGCAGCCCCGGGGGCAGTGGATTGGGTTGCTCCCGTGCCCTAGGCCCGGCCTCTTCACCAGCGTCTGTGCTCTTTTTCCCCAGCTGGGAAGCGGGCCCCTCAGTGCTACCCCAGTTCCGTCAATTCTGCCAGGACCGTGATGCTCTTTAACCTTGGCAGCGCCTACTGCCTGCGGAGCGAATATGACAAAGCCCGCAAGTGTCTGCACCAGGTGAGCCTGGAGAGGGCGGTGCCTGGCCCTCCGGTAAAGCAGCCAGCAAAGGGCGTGGAGTGTGGGTTTGTTATTTTGTTTGCGGCTCCCGGTGAGGTCTTTAAACACCGGAATGTTATTTTCCAAGCATAAAAATATTCTTGCAAGGTAAACAACTGATCAGTATTGAACTAGGACTGAATTTAGGAGGGGAAAAGACACTTAATAGAGTTTTTTTCGATGATTTTAATAATTTAAATTTCAGAAGACTGGAAACCATCTAAATAAGGGATCACTTAAATAAATGATGGTGCGTCTACACAGTTGAATACTATGTAGTTGTAAACTCTGCACAAAAATGGTGATATCCAGGATGTACTAAGTGAAAGCAAGATGTAAAACAGTTTCTGTATAATCCTATACCTGCATCTCTGAAAGGACACATCAGTACCTGCTCACAGGGGTTTCAGGGGTGACAGAAAAGTGCTTTGTGGCAGGAGCGCTAAAAAGGGAGACTTTTCACTGGATACTTGTATACGTTTTATTTTTGAATTATGTGAATCTGTACCTATTCAAAAATGTTAAATTACAAATATACCTTTCAGAAAGACAGGGTTCAGAAAGCTGGTACCAAAGAAACCCCACATATGCTAAATAAAGCTACTGGCAATGTAACTAAAATAGACCTCTGAATTCTACCACTGAAATGTTGCCTCATCAGGTCTCAAGGAAGTTTCTGATTGGACCTCTTTAGGGCACCTGCCAATCACGACCAGTCATGGGCATGGACATTCACCCGTATGTAGGAAGGCAACAGTTCCCACCACTGGCAGCCCCAGAAGGATTTCACAGAATTGGAAGGCAGCAGTTCCTCCAAACGATATTGATTCAGCAAGCCTCTGTTGAGCACTTACCTCTGTGCTCAGCCATGGGAATAAGTACATAAATGGGCATGGTACAACCTGCCCCTGTGGAGATGCCTTATTAAAAAAGGAATTGCAAGGTCAGACGTGTACAGATTTTAAGATTATTAACATGGAAAGTTTGTTCCAAATGACATATTCACCAGCAGCGCGTGAGAGAGCCCACATCCCCATGTGCTGTCAGAGTAACTGAAATTGGAATTACACCTATTCTCAGGACCCAGTGGCTTCGGGACACTTCCTCTTATGAAGGTCACTTTGTTGTGTCTAGCAGTGATGGAGCTTAGCACGCAGAAAGTAACCATGAGTGATGTTTAGTCAACTTAGTGGTTTCTGGTCAGCATTTCTCGTCTAAAATCAGGCCAGTTAAGTGATGGACTATCCAGGGAAACACGTATCTGATAGTATCTAGGCATTGAGTAAATGAGTTCAACGGGTAAGAGTTCAGATGTTTGCAAGGCAAGGGTATTGGACAGCCCTTTGGAAAATGCCTTTGGATCCCACTGACTGCAGCAAACAGGGCTTTCGATCTAAAGTTACAGTGTGTATGGTCTAGCTCAGGGTCTTGTACGGCAGGTGGCCCTGGCGGCTGCCACACCGGGAGAGACAGATGGGGTCAGGCCTGGTTCAGGGTCTGAACGGAGGTTTGTTTTGGTCCCTTGGTTTTTAGGTTAATCCAATGGCTGGACCTTTGTTAATTGGGAGGCCTACCCGCCTGGGAGGGCAGGGCAGTGATGTGAAGGGTTGGAAAGGGCTCCCGCGTAGATGTTTCGGAGGTTGCTTGCCCACCGGTAACCACTCTGAACAGCCAGTAAGCAAAATACCATTAGGTCTCTTAAGAGAAAAGGCTGTAGACTGTGGTCAAGGCAAAGAACAAGAAAGTGACTTGTGTTAATAGCCAGTTGGAGGGAAAATGGAGATTTCAGGTCTTCACAAAGTGCTGTAAAGGTCTCATCTTGCCTGTATAAAGCTGGGCCTGGAAGTATCAGTTCTCGTTTTTCTGAACTGAGTTGTTACGCCTCAGTGACATAGTGAGAGGAATGAAAAGCTCTCTGCTTCCTTCATGAGGACTTAGGGGCATGTGCTCTGACGAGACTCCTCACTAGTCTGAGATTTCTTCTAATGCTGCCAGGAAGCAGCCATGGGCAAGTGTCTGGTCCCACAGGCAACTCTCGCATTCACACCTTGGCTTGCAATACCATTTCTCCCTATTTTCTGCCTATCAGATACGGACCCTGCAAGGAGTAAGCAGCCTTCCTTGCCCGGAAGCTCTCCATGGAAATAAACTTTCTCCTCTCTCTTCATATTCACAGTGCATTCCCTTTCCTCTCTCTCTAGCATTTAGGTAAATGTGTTTGGATGACTGTTAGTTGTCTGCATGCTTGTTTATTTTCTGGGTGTCTTACCCTAACTCTATGATCGGTACATATTTTTGGAAGCACACTTTCTGGTTCAATCAAGTGGTGAGGTGAGGAACGGCTGGAGCCCAAAGAGGCCCAGACTGAGGAAGTAACCCTGTAACCTCCGAACCTTGGACCGGAGCAGTCCAGGCTCCCTTTCCTCAGGACTAGGTCAGAGAGAAGCTGCCAGCCGGTGATGCGGCTCTCAGATCTAGGAAAGGACGGCATGTTGCCTAAGCAAATATGTTATTATATTTGACCAAATCGTACTGTTTCAGTCCTTAAGAAGGAAGACATTGGATAGGCTTAGTGGTATGTACTTTCCTATATCACCAGGCTTTTAAGCTTGAATTCCCGTTGTTAACATTGGAAACTCGCAGGTTACAGTACCGACCTGTTACTCAGGGAAACGAGTGGGCGTGCAGGTTTTACCATAAGTGCCACTGTGTCTGTGTTGGAAAGCCACCGCAGCCTTGGCTGGATGAGTGGAGTGTGGCATCAGGAGGGTCTGATCACCCATCTCAAAACCGAATACAACCGAGACACAGAAGAACCCCAGGCGGGTGAAAACCAAGGAGGAAGAAAAGCTTTCTCCGATGAAGAACTCATTACGGATTAGGCAAGGGAGATATTTAACTAAAAATTACATGTCTAGTTTCATCGGTAGGGATCAAGACAAAGGCATCTGAGAGCCATCAGAGCAGGACCACAGTAGTTCCTAGGAATCATGTGGGAATGAGCTTCAGTAAGTTTGCTACCTTATTGCTTGTAGGCTCTCTGCTTATTTTTCTTAACTCGGGGTTTGTATCTTAAGCTGCTGGTTTTATGGGTGTCTTTTTGTTTTGAGAACAGGCGGCTTCAATGATCCATCCTAAAGAGGTGCCCCCTGAAGCCATCTTACTGGCGGTCTATCTTGAACTGCAGAATGGTAAGGGTTCTTCTGTCTTCTTCAAAGAGCGCAAGAGTTGTGGTGTCTGCTTTTTCTCTTTGAAACTGAAACTTTGCCTTCCTTGAAGATATTACCCATTGAGTTCTTCTAAACAAAAATGTAGCTAGGGAATTTTTGGTATCTTAGCAGACTCCTACTTCTTGCAAGTTAAGCATATTTCCTTTTATCTGTGAAAATGCAGAATAGCGAAACTTCTGACAATTATAATTAATCCCTACTGATTAACCTTTCTTTTAGGCAGCCAAATGACTGATTGAGATCGTGAGTTAGAATACCACTTGCTCTGAGTTGTACACCTGAGTATTTTGAACACAGATAATGACTTTTACAGTAAACCAGTTTTTGTTGAGAATTATTTATCCAAATCTAAATCCAGGCTATACCTCTGGAGTATATACGACCTCCAGGGTGTGGCTCCCTGGAAGAAAGGCGGTGGGTCCTACATAAGTGAGACAGTGTGAAGTAGGAAAGAGATGGGGGTGGGCGAAATTAGAAGAGACAGAAATAGTAAGAGTTGAAAGTCATACCTTGTTGTGGATCATGGGAAGGAATCCTTAAAGCGCTCCCCTCTTTATCGCTGAAAAGGGGCATTAAGTGCCTGGCAACCAGTAGGCCTTGGCCTCCTGAAAGGCATGATTAGGGCTACAGCAATGGTTCTAGATCCCTCCCGTGCATTCTACCTGTAGAAAGTGTTCAACCTGGCCTAGACCTTAGAATGACTGGGAAGCTTTAAAAAAAATCCGATTGCCCAGGTCCCACCTGAGATCTCTTAAATCAGAATTTGTGGGGATGGGAAGAAGGCATGAGGGGAATCCAGGGTGCTGACCACCGCTCTTCTCGGACACCTTTTGCCTCCCTTGCAGGATTCTGATGGCTTGCTTTGTGTGTGGTGCGGGAGTTGTATGCTTTTTTTTTAATGGGAAGTGTTTTTATAGGTAATACCCAGCTGGCCTTACAGATCATCAAAAGGAATCAGCTGCTCCCTACGGTGAAAACACTCTCTGAGATGAGAAAGAAGCCAGTGTTCCAGCCCGTCCACCCGATCCAGCCCATCCAAATGCCGGCTTTCACTGTACAGCGAAAGTGATATTTTGCTCTTCGAAAACTATTACCTGAGACCCAGGGGAGTACTTATGGCCCTTTTTAGTTGTATCACAGCAAAATGAATAAAAGACAGATGGTGAAGGGTGCGAGTTTGAAGATACAATTTGAAATGACCCTAACCCCTGATTTATTTTTTTTGCCAGAAACTTACTTAAAATTAAGGATTCACAAATTAATTTTCATGTTTTTCTTTAATCTTTGGAGCAATTATGTAATGTGTCTGTGTCATAGGCAATTAAATCATGGTCTTATCAGAACAGTCTTACATAACATATTTTGTCTTTTTTGCAACTGTTAAAAGTATTTTGACATCTGAGATTTAGTGTTAAAGTTTGTAAAATGGAAAGAAGAATTTCTGCCACAGATGAGTAGCCAGCCCTTCCAGAAGCTGACCTGGAGGCAGGGGGGAGGACAAGTTAATGTACTTTATGCCAAGTGATGAATAAAAGGACCGTAAAATGCGTAATGAAACCCATAGGGCTAGTAACATTGACCAGAAGAGATTACTGATCTGATAGGAATCAGTTTGCTTTAAAATCACAAATGAAGACAAACCAGGGTCAAGGCACTGGTCCAGTGTCACCCTCCAATACCCTTGCACAGAAGCATTGGTTCTGGAGTCCGTTAGCAAGTTGTTCAAGGTTTATTGCTAACCCCTTTGCAAATGCAAACAAAAATTTAAAAGCTGCTTTCCAAGAGATCGGTTTGTTTAGCAGGATTGACATGGCCAGAATTTGTGCATTGGGTCAGTATACTCAGTTGGGGGTTGGGGGTGAGTCATACAGAGTTGCTTTAGAAAAATTGGGCGAGCTCCCACTTAAAATCAGGTTCGGTAGATTCATCAAAGCCAGCCATTTAGTATCTCTTGCTGTTTACATCGCTTCAGTTCCCAGATTTGGAGACCGAGTGTAACAGTGTAACACACTAGCTAAACGAGATATCCGGGTTTCACAGCTAGAGAGGGGAGTGTTTGCATAGCACATGACTTATCCAAAACTTTATGTGAATTACTGTGGCTGAAATCAAACAGTTCATAGGGCTGTCTCCCAGAACTGAGTCCTTCCTGGTGTACTAGACATTGCCACACATTACTCAGGCATGGGGGTTGGGTGGGGGTTGGTACTTTCTTCACTTAAACATGGAATGGGTGTGCATATGGCATCTCTCACTCTTCTGTCACATTATAGTTACACACAGAAGAAAATTTTCCCAAGTACGTAGAGAATACAGGCCCTGGCCTCCTTGGGCCTCTGGAAGCCTTTCCCAGATGAGATGAGGCCCCTTAGGCTGGTCCAAGTCTGCAGCTTCTGCTTTCCCAGGGCAGACACGCCCCAGGCGCTGTGGGACCCCCCTCCTCTGCTGCAGGATAGCAGCACAGTGGCTTGGCCCGCGCATCGTCCGGAGAGTGAGCCCACAGACCTGAAATTGCTAGGACCCCACAAGGTCTTGATTTGTGAAGCGGGTAACGGCTTGTAATTATTCTGGAGGATAATACATCTTTGGAAAAATCTCCAGAAATCAAAATGTTCCCTGCTTGCTGGTTGGTATATGGGAAAGCAGGAATCACTGCGAGGGGCAGTTTAGGCCCCATGTTGTTGTGTTAAATAAGAGTTCATTTGGCTCCATGTAGCAACAAATGGATCCATGGTTTAAAGGGTGAGTGTTTTTCTCTCACTTGAGAAGGGCGTGTGTAAGCAGCTGCCGGCAGGCCTGGGTTCCAGTCATCAGTGATGCCATCAGGGTTTCCACATCACTCTTAGCATTTGGGCTTTTGTCCCCATGGTCACAAGATATTCCACCATTATACCCGCATGGAAGGCAAGTAGAAGAGGGTGAAGGCAACCCGTCTTGATGGGAGACTTCATCGGGACAAAGCTTTCCCAGAAAACTTTGGCAGACATCAGCTTCTATCAGTCATCAGGTCAAGTCATGTAGCCATCCTTAGCCGCAGGGAAGGCTGGGAAAGAAGTGAAGTCACTACCAGTGTCTGCTGTAGTTGCTGGGGCAGCCCAGTTCAGTGTTTCCCCGGCCTGAGAACCATATCTGATACCTTGTGTCAAATTAAGATCCCAGCAGGCCAGCCCTGCCTTCCACGGGCCACCCTTGGCAGATTCCAGCACATTAAACGGAAGCTCTTCACCTCCGTGACTGTTGTTACTGGTTCCCTTGGCCAGGATGGCTTCTTCCCACCTATTTTTCCTACCCATTGGTATTTTTTTTATTTTTTATTTTATTTTACTGATTTTAGAGAGGAAGGGAAGGAGAGAGAAAAAAGAAATCAGTTTGTTCCACTTACTTACGCTTTCATTGGTTGATTCATGTATGTGCCCTGACTGAGGTTTGAACCCACAATCTTGGTGTTGTGAGGGTGATGCTCTAGGCAGCTGAGCTACTCCACCAGGGCTCCTGCTATTTGTTAACACCGCCTACTAACTGAAGTAATCCTAAGTCTGCTAAAAGGTTTTAAATGCTACGTCCGTGGTGTTTTTCCTAGCTGTCCCCAATTTCTTTCCTCTCTGTGTCTCCTGATAACTCTTTTTCTCTGGTATATGGTTTTTGGTAGTTTAACAGGTGTGGGTGCTGAAAGCATTAACCTCAAAGGGTGACATATTATTTGATGGGGGTGTGAGCTCTGAGAAGAACCCCACTGAAGCTGAACCACCCCCTGCAGCTGCAAAATGGGGCAAAATTCACGGCAGGGACCCCTTCACAGAGCCAATGAGAATGTGACTGCAGCAGTCCCCCAAACTGCAAAGCATGAACCCTCAGAAGAGCTGGGATAGTCCTCCATTTTGCAGCACCCCCACACCCACCCCATAGGAGGGCCCCCCACAGAGCTCTGTTCCAGCCACTTCCTTGACTGATACCTAGGCCCAGCAACCTTTGATGGCCTTTCCTGATCACCTCCCACCTACCTGCACAGGAACACGGACAGAATTTGTGCATTGGGTCAATATACTCACTTTAGTTTGGGGGGTAGGGGTGAGTCATACAGAGTTGCTTTAGAAAAATTGGGCGAGCTCCCACTTAAAATCAGGTTCGGTAGATTCATCAAAGCCGGCCATTTAGTATCTCTTGTTGTTTACATCACTTCAGTATCTCTTGTTGTTTACATCACTTCAGTTCCCAGATTTGGAGACCGAGTGTAACAGTGTAACACACTAGCTAAACACGATATCCAGGTTTCACGGCCAGAGAGGGGAGTGTTTGCATAGCACATGACTTATCCAAAACTTTATGTGAATTACTGTGGCTGAAATCAAACAGAGTTCATAGGGCTATCTCCCAGAACTGAGTGCTGCTCAAACTCCGCCACCTCTGTCATCACAACATGCCCTAAGTGTTATTTCCAGCAGTCACAGTCCCTTATCTGACTGGTTAGCTAGGAGCTCTCCCCCTTACTCAACCCAAGTGACTCTGAGCAAGTGCTGGGATCACTCTTGAAGTTCTTCGACCACTTTGCAAAATGAGGGTACATTTCCTCAAGGCCCGGGGTGAGGATTAAAGTAAGACGGTGAATGCAAAGCGCACCATTTAATACAGGTGAGTTCACTTACTGTGTTGTTGCCTGCAGGACCCGCTCGGTCCAATCCCCCTCCACACTTCATCTCGGTGTTACCTTCTCAGTCTCTCCCATCCGTCCATTCCCCTTCTTGGAAGCCGCCTAGAGAAAAGTGATGATATCACAGACCCTGGAGCCAGCCTCCTTGACTCCAAATCTTGGTTCTCACAACCGAGTTTGAAGGGAACAGGTTGTTTTGCTTCTCTGTGCCTCAGTTTCTTCACTTGTAAAAAGAGGATATTAATAGTACCTACCTCACAGGGCTGGTGTAAGGATGTAGCCACCACGGCTATTGCTGGATGCGCCTGGAACTCCACAGGTTCAAAAAGAAATTCCGTCATTTTTGCTGTGCCATATGAAAGATGTCAAAGCAGAGACAGTTTCCTGAACCACTGACGTGAAGGCAGCACTTCGCAGCGGGTGGTAGGTGGTACGGAGCAGGGGGACTCGGAGGTACATTACTTCGGATGCGTCCAGTGTCTGGTTCAGGCAGTACTGGCATCCTATGTTTCATCCCATTCTTCCCTCGCTGAGGCCCTTCTCCTGTGATGGTAAGAGATCCTGTCTCCCTGCCTCGGGTCCCTCCCCTCACCCTTTCCCCACCACCCTCTGACTTCCTACAACAGCTCTGACTGCTGCCCAGGGCTCAGAGCTTCAAGGCCTTTTCATGGTAACTGCTCCATTCTCCTCCTTAGCTTCCCTTGGTCCCTCCACTGCGCCCCGTGTTACCCAAACTGGATTCTCTGCCATCTCCCAAAAAGGAGTCACCATTTCCCACCCCCAGGCCTGCGCTTCAGTCTCCTCCGCTCCCTAGAACTTTCTTCCAGTTTCATTGTGCCCACACCATCACCGCCTCACACCACCTCTCCGGTCCCTTACCTGCAAGGAGATTCCTCTTACACCCCAACTCTCCATTCATTGCCCGCACGCTTACCAAGCTGGTGAGCTTGTTTGTTGAGGCCCATGGGTAACTTGGCACGTCTGCAGGCACAGTCTGTGTTCTGTTCTTTGTCAATTGTGTTTTTCTCCTTCCTGGATTGTGAGTGCTTTGAAGACAGGGCTGTTCGTTGTCACACAGTGTGTGGACTGTTATATATGGACAATAAAAATCTGCTGGTCAGAATTTTTGATGACCTGCTCGTCCTCAGCCTGTCAGTGTCTCAGGAACTACTTGCAAGGTTGGGATGGCCTATTAACAGAATCCCCAGGTTCACAGGGCCTCAGCATCCTTGACCCTCTCTGAGCCTTATCAAGCGTTAGTTAAATAGTGGCCCAACACAGGTGGGTTACTGGTCAGACTCAGCTAGCCAGCCTAAAGTAACCAGATCCATACGTACACAAAGCAAGCAGTTTACACATTCAGGTTCTGCGGTAGGAGTGGGGGTGCCGCGGGAGGAGGCAGCGAAGTTCATTAGCCCCCTCATTTGGGGCAAAGGGGATCCGTGTGGTGACAGACAATTGTCTGGGAGGATTTAGGAGGCTTTGGCCAAGTGTCCCTGTGGGCCCCAAGCCTCGTCCTAATCCGGTCCACATTTCAGACTACTTAGGATCGCATTAAATGTCAAAGCCGACGTTTAGGGAAATATCTACATTTCGTATGCATCGCCCGGGTCAAAAGAAAAGCTGAAGCGAACCTTCGAGCACTTAGCTGGAGAAGCGCTCTGTGTGGTCCGCAGTGTGAATGGGGAGAGGGGGGCGGCGCCCTCGCGGCCTCTCGGCCCAGGAATGCGGGCTTTTCACATGTAGAAAATGCTAATGCTTTGTTCCAGCCTCGGCCTCCCGGAGGCACGGAGGCGCCCGGCCGGATTGTCACAGCTGCATTTGCATGTGAGCGGCCCCTCGTCCTCGTACCCACCCCCACCCCCTCCCCCAGCACAGCTTCCCTAGGGCGCTTCTGGGACAGACGGAAAGGCCGCCTGCAAATGTCCTCTACCACCATTAATCCTCGCTAAAGCCACAGGTAGCTATTTGGGAACTTTCTGAGTGACTAGCTTTCCCCTGAGGTACCAGGCAGGTAAATTGTTTTTTTACTCCAATTTCAAGATGTTGTTTAACACTTTCGATTATTTTATATAAAACAACTTATTCCATCAAGGGAGATCAAAGCGCTGGGCACCCAGCGTCACATTTACGTGGCAAGCACCCTGCGTTTGATGTGGCACTTTGCAGGGGTTCCAAACTAACCAGTACGTGGTTGGTCCTCAGAGTGAGTCGCCAAGGGGCGGCAGCTGGCGGGGGACGAGAGAGGCCCTCCGCGCAAAGGGTGGAGAGGCGTGGGGATGCGGCGCGCGGGTTTAAAGCGGCTGTCCCCGCGGCCCGGCAGCGCCTGGCCGGCTTGGTCCGCGTGCGCAGCGCGCGGCCCTGGGCCTCCGGAGCGCCACCTACCGCGACACGGTCCGCCGGCTCGGCGAACGGGCCCCTTCTCCGCCGCAGGGCTCCACATTTAGGGGCTTTGAAACCCACCCCGGAAGGGTGCAGTGTCGGGGACTCAGCATTTCTTAGGGCTGAGCTTGACCTCTGGCTGACGGCGCGGGGCCCAAAGATGCAGGCGGAAGAGCGCATCCTGCCTAACAAATATACTGCTGTTTTCTTCAATGATTATGGCGTTTATTTGATTAATTTCTTTTCTTTTTTCATTTTACTTATTTTCTCGTATTTATTTAGTTTTATTTTACTGTCTTCAGTTATTTCCTTTTATTTGGTTTTTATTTCGTTTGTTCCACTTTGTTATTTCATTTGGTTTATTTCATTTCACATTCATTTTACTAATTTTGTTTCATTCATTTCGTTTGTTTTTATTTTCTCCACTTCATTACTTTTAATTTCATGTTATTCATTTAATCTCATTATTTACTTTATTTCATTTGTTTTGTTTTATCTTATTTTACTTTATTTGTGAGTGAAGGAAAGGTGGCTACCTTTGTCATCCTATTCTGAAGCTTATATATTTTTCTGCCTCTGAGTTTTGAGTGAAAACAAATAGTATTAGCTAATTATTCCGGGGTTAATAGACGGAAAGTTCATAAACATTTCTTCAGCGGACACAGTGTGCAACCCTCACTGCATGTCTAGACAATTCTGAGTTTTAAACTCCATGAAGAGGAATGCGCTGCACAAGGCACATGGCCAGGTATATGGGACAGAAGTCAAGGTGAGAACATGCAGTCTGACCTACAGAGCTCCAGACCAAACGGGACGGAGAGGGGCAGGAAGCCGCTGCAGGTCCCTGCATGCAGGGCACAGGCCCCAGGTCGACAGAACTAGGAAAGAGCCCTCTGTCACTCTGCGGAGTCAGGTGCTGGAGGGAGGGTGGTCTGTAATTTGAGGTGGACAAGGGATCCTTTGCCCGGGAAGTCTTGGTCCCCCGGCTCTACAGTTCTGTGGGTTCCGTGGAGGGTCTGAGCACTGGGGACTCCCCTGAAAGACCATGTACAATATGGCGTGCGTCCTGGGTTTTTCTGGGGAAGGGGAAAAGGAGTCACTATTTATTTGCCATTGAACACTGTGAATCGCATTTCTGAACGTTTACCTCATCTTCCCCAACCTTTTATTTTGAAAAACTAAAAAGTATATTTTTATATATCGTAAAATATGTCATACACAAAAATATATATGTATATGTTTTGAAAGAACTTTAGAGAGTAAGGCGCAGGCATGATTCCTCGCCACGGACGGCTTCGCCCTCTGCCCCTAAGAACGGGGCCATTTTCTACGTAACCATAACACAATTGTCATTCCTGAGAAATTTAACACTGATACAATAATTGTATTAAATTATACACAGTCCATATTTAAATTTCCTCAGTAGCTGCCAAAATGTCCTTTATTGCTGTTTTTCCTTTAGATCCAGTATCCACCTCAGGATCCTGCACTGTACGCGGATGTTACAAGTTTTTAATTCAGAGCACCCCTCCAGGCTTTTTGGTCACGTCTGACTTTTACAGTTCTGAGGGCTGCAAGCCAGTGGTTTTGGAGAAGTGTCCTCCACCTGGATTTATCTGATTATTTCTTGATGTTACGCACGACACTCTCCCCTCGCCTAAGCTGAAGGACCTCTGCTCAGAAGCCAGGATTGTGGTTTCTTAAAAAATTTCCTCTTGCTTTCCTGCCTGTTTAGATTCCAGCACCTCTATCCTTACACCCCCGTCAAAACAACCCAATAAGGAGGGCCTCGAGACATCCAAATTTCCCTTTCTGTAAATGGCATGTTTTCCAAGTTGGAAACTCAACTTTCTATTCCCGTTTCATTAGTGTGGCTTTCATTAGCACCGAACGCTGGAAAGGGAGGAATGTGGCAGATGTGGGAAGTGGTTGCAGACCCAGGCCGCAGTTCAGATGCCGGTTGGAGGAAACCCGTTGGGATCTGGAGATGAACCTCATGGTGAGAAGCTGTGAGCTATGCTGGCCATGCTGCACCCGCATCTGGCGAACTGCTGGGTGGACAGCAGTCCTGAGTTGGGGATTAATCCATCTGAATGTGGGGGCAGATCTTTGGAGACCTCTAGCTCACATGGGGCTTTATGAGATAGGAGAGGGGAAGGAGTGAGGGGGTATAAAGAGAGAAGCCTCCTTCCAGTGCTTGGACCTTCCGGCTCACAGGGCCACAGTCAACAGTGGGGCCGAGGAGCCTGCATGGACAAGATTCCTGCTGTCCCCATGGGAAAGGGTTCGTCAGGATGGGCAGGGCTGAAAAAGCGCCCAGCGAGGACACTGCCCAGGCATGACTCCCAGTGAGGCTCTCATCTCTCAAACTGGGCAAAACGTGGCCTTCCTTTCTGCGAATTTCGGCAGGTGCCCCATTCCACTTCCTTTGTAATTTGTGAGGCATTCACTTCTTTGCCCTCTCCTCCGTGGGCATCTGGCTTCAGGGAAGGTAGGAAACAAGACTCCGGCACCCAAGTGCCCGTGTCTGAGTCCCTGTTCCACTACTTCCTGTGTGACCTTGGACAAGTTACTTCACTCGCTGTGCACTAGCGAGTACCAGGTCAGTGAAGGCTACATAAATGAGTCAATGTCGAGGCGCCTAGCAACGCCAAGCAGAGGTCCCAAATGCAGCCCTCTCCTACAGCCTGCACAAGGAAGAAGGACAGGCTCCCAGAAAGTCATGGGCATTGGAATGAGACACTCTTGCATGCCAAGCCCAGCTCTGCCATTCTCTGGCCCGGTAGCCGTGTGTGGGTTGCTTGCCCTCTGTGGGCTTCAGCTTCCACAGCCGTAAAATGAGCGCAGGGCTCACTTCGCAGGCCAGTTTAGGGAGGAGTGCTTTCCTTAGAGGATGCAGCCCAATCAATGAACGGCCTCTAGCCGCTTGAGGAGTCTCTCTGATTTCTGCCTGTTAAAATCTGCTCTGCTCAGGTGTCAGGAAGAGATGGGAAGGCCTGGCTTGCCCCTGGCCGGACCCTTTCCTAGAGCCCTGACTTTTCTAGGCCTTCTCTCCCAGAGAAGGAAATAGGCTTTTTCTCCCTTTCTGGTCTTTCATAAGAACAGTGTAAAACACCCAGCAGTGGCTTCATGGATTAGGAATCTGAAGTCACTAGCAACCCTCCTTTGGCCTCTGTCAGCCCCTCAGAGACCCCAGAAGTAGAGTGGCTGTTGGCTAACCCCGTATTTCTGTTATAATTGTCCTCTCAAAGTCAGAATGTTTTACAGAATTCTGAATGTGGGTTGGCTTATCCATCTATTTATCATCTATCTGTCTGTCTGTCGTCTTTAAGTAAAACGGGCTAGGCCGATCATGAAAATAGAGGGCAGGATTCTGGGAGGAAATGACAAGCTTTCAGTCCCTCATCAACTCATTCAGTAAAATACAAAAAACGAAAGGATTCAAGGTATCTGGAAACCTGCCTGAGTCCACGATTTAAGAGAGAAAGTCTAGACTTTTCTGGGTACAGTACTATATTTTGGGAATTTCAACTACGTTTATCTGTTCAAAAAAATTTTAAGCAAAATAAAAAGTGTTCTTATTTGTTTCGTTTTTGTTTTAATGAGGGTGGAGTTCTGAAAGGGGCAGGCCGCATGGAAGAAAATGGAGTTAACAGGAGGGTGACTGCAGCCACACGGGAACAGTCTTAGGCCCACCCACCAAAAGAAGAAAAGTCAAATTTGGGAGCACGAGTAGATTAGGCCTGAGGAAGCCAGCGGCTGATTTCCTTTCCTAGGCCATCCTTTGCTGAGAATGAAAACAGGACTTTTTCATTATGATCCAAAACAGAGGTGAGTTTAGAGGGCTGCCCGGCTGAATTTTCCACCCTGCAAAATCCCACTCTGCTTGAAAAAGGCTTTAAGCAGGTCTAAGGGCCCTATCTTGCTCGACCTGTATAGCCGGTGTTCCCTTTTTTAGAGGGTGATCCTACTGAATTAAAATTCAATTAATCCGACTTTAAGGGCAAGAAAAACTATTTGTGAAAAATCATTAAACAGCACGTAAAACCCTTTGAGGAACAGCGAATACTAGGAGAAGCACAGCCTGGCTTTTGTTAAGGTACTTTGAGCCCAACGAGTTAACTTTTTTCAGGAATTTTAACAAGATAGTGGTCAAAGTGGAATTTGTTCATGTAGTTTATTTAAGGTTTTACAAGGCCCTGCAAAGAGTCCCTCCCCTGAGCCTGGACCAGAAGAGAGTTTGGTAACAACCTGGTGAGAGGTACAATCTTAGGGACATTTTGAAAACTATGAGGAAACAAAACAACTGGACTGGACACTTCAAAAGTGTCAGGGTCCTGAAAAACAAAGCAGGGCTGGGAACTGTCCCGGATTAAAGGGAATTGCAGAGACATGAGCCCTGAAGGCAGCCTGTCACCCTGGATGGGGTCCTGGGAAGGACAAGTGTGCCCAGAATGGACGACTGGTGAAATGTGAATACAGTCTGGGGATTAGATAATAGCATTGTATCAATGCTAAATTTCCTGATTTAGATAATTGTGCTTTGGTTATATAAGATAATGTTTGTATTCCTAGGAAATATACAAGGAAGTGATTAGGAATAGAAGGGCATTATTATCCCCTCCCCAATGTTTCAGAAAAACATAAAACACACATATACATATCTAATACATACACGGTATGTACATGCAGTGTATACATATATAGGGAGAGGGAGAGAAGGAGTAATAATGCAAAAGGGAAAAACATTAACGTTTAGGAAATCTGGGTGAAGGAAATATGGGAGTTCTTTGTACTACTGTAATTTTTCTCTACATTTAAAATTACTTCAAAATACAAAGTAAAAAATAGGTAAAACTAAATAAATTTAAGAAGAGATAAAAGATTAAAAAAATGAAAGAAAGAAAAGGGGTGGGATGGAGGAAAATAAACAAATGTTCACATCCAGCCCTGGTTGGTGTGGCCCACTGGGTTTAGTGCTGACCTGCAAACCAAAATATTGCTGGTTTGATTCCCAGTCAGGGCATGTGCCTGAGTTGAGGTCCAGGTCCCCAGCTGGGGGCGTGTGAGAGGCAACCGGTTGATGTGTCTTGCACGTAGATGTTTCTGTTCCTCTCTTTCTCCCTTCCTTCACCTCTCTCTAAAAACAAATTAATAAAATATTTTTTTTTAAAAGTTCACATCCAGTGACAGCACTTACTGGTTTCCTCCTGCCAGATAATGCCCTAAGAGAGGTGCCAACAGGCACCCTATGCCTGTTGGAATCCCCCTGTGAGAGGCTTATATCCTGACTGGGCAGACCTAAGGCACTTGCTTGCAATCACTGAACATCCACTGTCATCCATGTGTCCAGCAGCCAGCATTCAACAAAGGGTCACTGATGGCTGATGCCCTGGCCAGGGTGGCTCAGTTGGTTGCAACATCGTCCCACAAACTGAAAGGTCGCAAGTTCAATCTCCAGTCAGGGCACATGCCTGGGCTGCAGGTTGGGTCCCAGGTCAGGGCAATTGATAGATGTTTTTCTCTCACATTGATGTCTCTCTCCTTTTCTCTCCCTCCCTTCCCCTCTAAGCATGCCCTTGGGTAAGGCTAAAAAAATTAAAAAAGAGTCACTGAGGGCCACTGGTGCCCAGACTGGAGTTTCTGACTTAGCCCCTGACTCCAAGGAGCCGGCCATTTTATAAGGATGATGGGCATGTGTGAACTTACTGCAGTGTGTTCTGACCGGAACCATGGTGGCAGCGTGACTGTGGGAGTGTGTGTGTGTGTGTGTCTGGGTCTGGGGAAGGAGCCTACCAGAAATCACTTACTTCCCAGATGGGACACTTGAAGTAGGTTTTGACGGCTGAGTAGGAGTTTTCTGGTAAAAGGAAGTTGTGAGCAGTACTAGAGGGGACAGTCTGCCAAAGCACAGAGGGGACAGACAGAATGCGACTGCTGGGTGATCGTTGAGCAAGTGCACATTGAACAAAGGCAACGGGCTGGAGGCTGGACAGACGAGTCATTGCTGGAAGGCTCGGAGGAGGCCATGGTTTCGGAGCTGGGATTTGCGGAGGGAGATTGCTATGGATGCATGAAAACCAAGTATTACACACAGATGGAAAGAATGTCTGGTACAAAAGCACAGAGGTCAGCAATGAGCAAATCCCAAGGTGAAGGCTGGTAAACACCCTGGAGCCTGGGAGTCTGCACAAGGTGGGGTTGTGCAAGGTGTTTGCTTCTCACCTGAGCTTGCATGCTTTCATGTAAGTCCTCAGCCTGTAGTCCCATGGTCAGGGTCAACCTCCGAAAAACAGAAACGACTTTACGTATTTATACAGAGAGGATTTAATGGAGGGATTTAATTGGACAGGTGATGGAACCCAGAGGTCAGCTATAGCAGGAAACTGCTGACACTCCTTGGCTGCAAGGTCAAAGAAGGAGGTGATGTTACCAGAACCCAGCGGTTGGGGTCACCTGCTGGAAGCTGAAGCCACAGCAGGCACGAGAGATGTGTCCATGGCTGGAGACTGGAGTTGCTACCAAAGCTAGAAAGAGAAGAGGAGAAATCCCATGGATTTCCTTCTTCCCACTCTCCCATCGACTGCCAGACTCCTGTTTGCCCAACCCAGCGGGAAGGTGACTGACTCAGGAACCCGGAGAACACTGCAGAAGTCAGCCCCTCTGTGATACAGAGCGGAGCAGGGAGGGCACGGAACAGATCTGGGGACACACGGGCCCAGAGCAGCTCCGTCAGGACGTCTCCAGAAATTGTTTTCTGTGCTATACATAAGTTGCACAGTCCTCTTAGCACCCGTATGAGCATAAACTCATTCAACCCCCAGCATTCTGCAGCTCAGGGACTGGTATCGCCACTTAACCAGCTGTTCAGGCCAAAACTTTGGAGTCACCCCCACTCTCACCTCTTGACCTCTCATTCAATCCATCAGCAAATCTTACTTGTTTTGTTTCTTTCTTTCTCTTTCGAAATATACTGTAGCCAAAGCAACCTTTCGAAAGAACAAAGCTGGAGGCATCACACTCCCGTGATTTTAAACTCTATTACAAAGCTACAGTAATGAAAGCAGTATAATGTTGGCATTAAAAACAGACATATACGTCAATGGAACAGAATAATGAGCCCTGAAATAAATCCACACATATGTATGGTCAGTAAAGCTACATATGACCAAGGAGCCAAGAATATACATTGGGGAAAGATAGTCTCTTCAATAAATGATGCTAAGAAAATTGGACAGCCACATGCAAAATAATGAAATGGATCATTAACTAATTCTATAAACCAAAGTTAACTCAAAAGAATTAGACTTAAAACATAAGAGCTAAAACCATAAAACTCCACCCCGGCTGGTGCAGTTCAGTGGACTGAGTGTTGGCCTAAACATTTTATTTACTTTATTTTTAGACAGCGGGGAAAGGAGGGAGAAAGAGAGGCAGAGAAACATCCATGTGTGTTTGCCTCTCACGTGCCCCCTACTGGGGATCTGGCCCGCAACCCAGGCATGTGCCCTGACCAGGGAATCGAACTGGCAACCTTTTCGTTCTCAGGCCAGTGCTCAATCCACTGAGCTACACCAGCTGGGGCTAAAATAAATAAAATCCTT
Source organism: Mormoops blainvillei (assembly GCA_004026545.1). Taxonomy (NCBI): domain Eukaryota; kingdom Metazoa; phylum Chordata; class Mammalia; order Chiroptera; family Mormoopidae; genus Mormoops; species Mormoops blainvillei. Next base: position 67,299 of record PVJD01005649.1, on the reverse strand, counting down.
TAAAAAAAAAACCCAAAACCATAAAACTAGAATACAACATAGGCAGTAAGTACCATGACATACGTCTCAGAGATGATTTTTTTAATCTAACGCCAAAAGCAAAATTAAGAAAGGCAAAAATAAACAAAGGAGACTACGTCAAACTAAAAAGCTTCTGTACAGAGAAGGAAACCATCAAGAAAATGAAAAGGCAATGTACTCGAATGGGGCAAAATATTTGCAAATCACATAACTAATAAGGGGCTGACATCCAAAATATAATATGAAGAACAGAGTTCATACAACTCAATAGCAACAACAAAAACAACAACAAAAAATCCTATTTAAAAATTAGGCAATGGATCAGCCCCGGCTGGTGTGGCTCAGTGGACTGAGCGCCGGCCTACGAGCCAAAAGGTCACTGGTTGGGCTCCCCGTCAGGGCGCATGCCTGGGCGGCCAGGCCAGCTCATGCGAAGGGCAACCGATTTCTCTCACACATTGATGTTTCTCTCTGTCTTTCTCCTTCCCTTTTCCTCTCTCTCTTAAAAAAGAAAAAAAATAATAAAGGCAATAGATCTGAATAAACATTTTTCTAAAGAACAAAGACATACAGCCCTGGCTGATGTGGCTCAGAGGACTGAGTGCCCGCTTGCAAATGGGCCGTTGGTTCGATTCCCCTTCAGGGCACATGTCTCAGTTGCAGCCCAGGTCCCTAAATGGGGGTGTGCAGGAGGCAATCAATTGTTTCTCTCGCACATCGATGTTTCCCTCCCTCTCTTTCTTCTTCCCTTCCCCTCTTTCTAAAAATAAATAACATCTTTTAAAAAACCAAACACGGACATACCGATGGCCAACAAGTACATGAAAAGATGCTCAACGTCACTAACCATCAGGGAAATGAAAATCAGAACAAGAAGGGGGTTATCACCTCACACGTGTTAGAATGGCTGTCATCAAAAAGGCAACAAATAAGTGCTGGCAGGAATGTGGGGAAAAGGGAACCCTTGTGTACCGTTAGCGGGAAGGTAAACAGGAGTAACCACTTGGAAAACCTTCTGGCGGTTCTTCGAAAAATTAAATATAGAACTATCATATGATCCAGCAATTCCATTTCTGGGTATTTTTCTGAAGAAAACAAAAACACTTATTCGAAAAGGCATATGTACCCCCGTGTTCATTGCAACATTATTTACAACAGCCGAGACATGAAAACAACCTAAGTGTCCATCAATGGGTGACTGGATGAGGATGATGTGGTGTTTATGTATACAATGAAATATTATTTGGTCTTAAAAATAATGAAATCTTGCCATTTGCAACAACATGGACAGAACTTAAGGGCTTTTTGTTGAGTGAAATAAGTCAGACAGAGAAAGACAAATACGTGGAATCTAAAAACAAAAAAACACACAAACAGAAAAACCAAGTTCATAGATACAGAGAAGAGACTGGTAGTTGCAAGAGGCAAAGGGGACTGGGGAAAATGGGTGAACTGGTTTTGTTTAAATAAACTGAATAAATTCAAAACAAAACAAAACAAAGCACAGTATATTTCATCAATTTGAAAAGGCACCTTTTTTTCATATGATGTTACTGAGATTGGGATTGATGGCGCAGAATAGTAAACTGGAAGTTTTATTGTTTTTTTGTTTTTTAGTGATGCGTAATAATGGTATATGCTCCAGTTATCCATTGCTACTTGACAAACCATTCCAAAACTTAGTTTCATAAAGCAAACACCTTTTACTACGTTCACAGATTATGGGAGTCTGGAATTCAGACAAGGCACAGCAGGGTGGCTTGTGTCAGCTTCACAATGCCTGAAATCTCAGCTGGGAAGACCTGAATGGCTGGGTGACTCTAAGGGTTTGACACTTTGAATCATTTGGAGACAGTTTCACGCACATGTCTGGCTCCTTGGCTGGGATGATATGAATAACTGGGGCCCGCTCTCTGTCTGTCTATCTATCTATGTATCTATCTAGTTTATCTCTCTAATCTGTATATATTCGCAGGACTTCTTCATGTGGACTCTCCACACGGTCTATTAGGGCAGCTCAGGGTTCCCAGGGCAAGTGTCCCAGCGAGCACGGCAGAAGTTACATCGTCTTCTGTGACTTAGCCTCCAAAATCAGCGGCATCACTTCCGCTGCACTCTGTTGCCTGAAGCAGTTACAGACCTGCCCAGATGCTAGGGGAAGACACATAGACCACTAGCTTCTTCATAAGAGTGTCAAAGAATTTGGGGTCTGTTTTAGAACTGCCACAGTGTATCATACAATCAACGGGGTCTTAAGAGTCCATAAAATATAGTATCTTTTTAAAAAAAGATTTTAATTATTTATTTTTATTTTTAGAGAGAGGGGATGGGACGGGGAGAGAGACAGAGAGAAACATTGATCTGTTGCCTCTGGCACGCCCCCAAACAGGGACCTGGCTCACAACCCAGGCATATGCCCTGACCTTGGAATCAAACCAGCGACGTTTTGCTTTGCAGGACACCACCCAACCCACTGAGCCACGCAGGTCAGGGACAAAATACAGTATCTTGAACTCAACAGCTACCACCCTATCCAAGTCATAATCAGCATCTGTCTGCCTCTGTGATTCCACTTGTTTCCCTCCAACCCACCCTCATCATCTCATTCCCTACACAGTAGCCAAAATGATCACTCTAAACCACAGATCAAGTGGTTCCCTTGATCTTAACCCTCTACTGGCTTCTCATCACCCAGAATAAAATCCCAAGTTCAAACTTTGATCACGTGGCCCTACCTAATCAGGGCTCTGACTTCATTTCTGCCCTGTTTTCCTGCCAGTTTCCTCCTTATTCACTGCAATCTACTTGCATTGACAGCATTGCTGTTTCTCAAGCAAGGCTGTCGTAGCCCCCTCCCACGGTCTTTTCATTTGCAGTTCCCTCTACCTATTGCTCTCCTCTCCTAGGTATGTGCATGGGTACCTGCCTCTCGCACCCTGGCATCTGCTCAGATGTCACCTCCTCAGAGAGGTCTTCCTTGACCTCTCCATCTAAAGCAGCACCCCATCACCCTAGCTGGATAGCTCAGGTGGTTGGAGCATCGGCCCAATGTGCCAAGGCTGCAGGTTTGATCCCTGGTCAGGGTATATACAGGAATCAACCAATGAATGCATCAATAAGTGGGACAATGGATTCATGTTTCTCTCTCTCTCCCTCCCTCTTTTCTCTCTCTCTAAAATCAATAAAAATAAAAAATAAATAAAACAGCACCCCATTCCCATAACTCCGGGTCCCCTGACCCAGCTTTACTTTTAATAGCACTGATCATAAGAAGCTAATATATTCCACATTCCCTTATGTGTCCATTATCCCTGTGCGCCTTAAAGGGAGGGACTCTTTGGTTCACTGCTACATTCCCAAAGCCTCACACATAAAAAGTAAGTGCTCAGTAAATATTTGCTCACTGCATTAATTCACTTGTTGCCTCATTCTCTCATTGTATTACCTTGGGTAAATCTCTCCTCTGGTCATTTGGCAGGTAAGTTGGAGGCTGGCCTCACTCACATGTTCATCAGTTGGCCATCTGTCAGTGGGGTAAAGGGGTTAACTGGGCCACATGCCTCTCTTCCTCCAGCAGGTTGGCAAAGGTCATCACAGGGGTTCAAGAGCAGCAAGAGGCACCCTGGTTGGTGTGGTTCAGTGGATTGAGTGCCGGCTTGCAAGCCAAAGGGTGGCTAGTTTGATTCGCAGTCAGGGCACATGCCTGGGTTGTGGGCCAGGTCCCCAGTTGGGGGCATGTGAGAGGCAACTGATTGATTTCTCTCTCACACATCTATGTTTCTCTGCCTCTCTTTCTCCCTCCTTTCCCTTCTCTCTGAAGATTTTACTTATTTATTTTTAGATAGATGGGAAGGGAGGGAATTGTTCCCTCTGTGACCCCTCCCCCACATATAGTGCCACAATCCTATACATAGTGAAATAAAGGAAAATATACAGGGAACCAATAGTGAAGGGAAGGGAACCAGGACTCAGATGAACAATTTGGAACAGAAGGAAGAAATAAACATCCAACCAGAACAGAATGAAGAAAAAAGAATTCCAAAAAATGAGGAGAGGCTTAGGAACTTCTGGGAGAACTTTAAATGTTCCAACATCCGAATCATAGGGGTGCCAGAAGGAGCAGAGGAAGAGAAAGACATTGAAAACTTATTTGAAAAAATAATGAAGGAGAACTTCCCCAACATGGTGAAGGAAATAGACATGCAAGTCCAGGAAGCTCAGAGAGTCCCAAAGAAGTTGGACCCAAGGAGGAACACGCCAAGACACATCATAATTGCATTACCCAAGATTAAAGATAAGGAGAGAATGTTAAAAGCAGCAAAAGGAGAGAGTTAAGTACAAAAGAGTTCCCATAAGACTATCAACTGATTTCTCAAAAGAAACTTTGTAGGCAAGAAGAGGCTGAAAAGAAGCATTCAAGGTCATGAAAGGCAAGGACCTACACCCAAGATTACTCTATCCAGCAAGGCTATTGCTTAGAATGGATGGGCAGATAAAGTGCTTCCCAGATGGGGTAAAGTTAAAGGAGTTCACCATCATCAAGCCCTTATTACACGAAATGTTAAAGGGACTTATCTAAGAAAAAGAAGATGATCAAACTATGAACAGTAAAATTACAGCAAATGTACAACTATCAACAACTGAACCCAGAAAACAAAAAGAAAAACAAACTAAGCAAACAACTAGAACAGGAACAAAATCACAGAAATGAAGATCACATGGAGGGTTATCAGCGGAGAGGGGGAGGGGGAAAAGAGGGGAAAAAGTTACAGGGAATAAGAAGCATAATTGGTAGGTACAAAATACACTGGGGGAGGTTAAGACTAGTATAGGAACTGGAGAAGCCAAAGAACTTATATGTACGACCCAGGGACATGAGCTGGGGACAGGGTGAGGGGTATGCTGGAGGGAGGGTGATGCAGGGCAGAGGAGGATAAAGGGGAGAAAAAGAAAAATGGGACAACTGTAATAGCATAATCAATAAAATATACTTAAAAAAAAGAGAAAATTGATAAACTGAACTCCATCAAAATTTGAAATTATTCTGATGAAAGAGAATGAAAACACAAGCTACAGGTGAGGAGAGAAATCTTTGCAAAGCATGGATCTGATAAAGGATTTTATCCAAAAAATATAAAGAATTCTCAAATAATAAGGAAACACCCAATTATTGGTTTTATTGGTTTTTAAGGAAAAAAAAAACCAATAAAAAAAGGCAAAAGCTTTGCCCTGGTTGGGTGGCTCAGTTGGTTGGAGCATCATCCCGTACACCATAAGGTTGCGAGTTTGATCCCTGGTCAGGGCACATACCTAGGTTGCAGGTTCTATCACTGGTTGGGGTGTGTATGGGAGGCAACCGATCAATGTTTCTCTCTCACATCGATGTTTCTCTCTCTTTCTCTCCCTTCCTCTCTCTCTAAAATCAATAAATATGCAACCTTTGGTAAGGATTTAATTTTTTTTAAAAGGCAAAAGTTTTGAACAGACACTTCACCAAAGAAGACCTATGGTCTGCAAATAAACACATGAAAATATGTTCAACATCATTAGACATTAGGGGCATGAAAATTAAAACAATGAGATATTACCATACACCTATTTGGAGTGGCTAAAATGAAAGCACAAAAATGATCATGCAAATTTGGGGTGAGGACGTGGATGAACCTGAACTCCCATACATTGAGGGTGGAGATGTAAAATGACACAATCACTATTTATAACTATTTTGCAGATCGGATCCTTGAAAAGGTAACATGCACCTACCATATGATCCAGCTATTCCACTCACAGGTATTTTCCCAAGAGAGAAAGATATGCTTGTCCACACAAAGACTTGCATATGAATGCTCACAGCAGCCCTACTTGAAAGAGCCAAAACTCGAAAACAACCCAAATGACCGACAGGTGCATGAACCAATAAGCTCTAATGCATCCACACACTATGGAATACTACTTGGCAATAAACAGAAACGAAGTACTGACGCATACAGTGTGGATGAATCTCACAGTAATTATGCTGAATGAAAGAAGCCAGATCCCCACCCCATCGAAAAAAGTACAAATTGTACCAAAAAAAAAACCCCACATATCATACGGTTTCTTTGATAGAAAATGCAAAGTGATTTACAGTGACAGAAAGCAGATCAGTGGTTGCCTGGGACCAGGTTGAATGGAGGGATTATCGGGATCTCCAGAAAACCTTTAAGGGGGGGGATACATTCATTTTCTTGGCTGTGGTCTTGGTTCCATGGGGATATCCATATATCACAACTTACCAAATTGTATACTTTTTTTTTGTTTGGGGGTAAGTTTTTAATTTTTATTTTTCAATTACAGTTTACAGACAATAGAATTCTGTACCAAACTGTACACTTTAAATGTGTGTAGTTTATTTATCGTGTGTCAATCATGCCTCAATCAAACTGTTTTAAAAAAATAACCTTAGGACCATTAATCTGGCAGAGCATATAGGGTAGGCTGGAGTGCGAGTATCCCAATTATTTATTGCTGTGTAACAAAAGACCCCAAAATGTAGTGGCATAAAACAACCACCATTTTATTACACTTCACAGTTTTGTGGATCAGGAACTTGGACTGGCTCAGCTGTGCTGTCCCATCCTGGTATTCAGGCTAGATGGTCTGGAGGTGCCAAGATGAGTTTCCTCACATGCCTGGCACCTCAGCATGGATGGCTTGGAGGCTGAGCTCAACGGCCCTTTTCCCTCTCTAATTAGGCTCAGCAACTCTCCATGTGATCTTTCCAGAAGGGATGTCAGGCTGCTTACATCGCGGTTCAGTGTATAGGAGTCCAAAACTAGCATAGCATCTCTGCCATATTCTATTGGTCAAAGTAAACCCTTGCCAGCCCAGACTCTAGGGTAGGGGCAATAGACCCCACTTCTCAGAGAAACACCTGGGAGGGGAAAGAGGCTGACTTGGAATAGCCAGGACCAGGGAGAAAACAAAATAAGTCATAAGCAGTTGAGTCTGGGAATATATGGATGGTGGGCAGGACTGTGTGGAACAGGGGATTTGGGACAGAGCAGAGAGGTCCTTGGCCATTGGATGAACCCAATTAACTTTTTTAGGTAAGAGGAAGCCCTTGAAGTCTGGAGCAGGTGGAATGAGTGAGGGTCAAGGTCAAGCTGAAACAAGGATAACTTGAATGGCACAGAGTCTCTCTGCTACAAAATCAGAGTATTTGGAAAAAGAAGCTGCCCAATCTTAACAGTATGTACTGATTTATACATCTTTTGATTTTCTGCTATTTTTATTTTAAGAACAACTTTTAGAGGGTTTTTTTTTGTCCCTTTATTATGAAAGACACTTTTCCATTTTAGAAAATTGAGGCTGAGAGATTAGCTGAAATGTAACATGTGGGCCATAGGCAGCCACAGTGGGGTCTTAAGCTGAGAGTGACAGGAGGCAAGATTACAACTCTCTATTATGGACCGGAAGGAGGATGTAAATGAATGTGTGAGATTCTGAGGTCCAGTGAAGGGTAGTGATTAGGCAACGGCAAACTTAAATACGTGGACAGTTTGCAAAACAGTCTGCTGAATCAGATAATAAAAACAGAAAGATAGTATTTAAATGTGTGCTTGATATGTGATTGGTACTATATTAGAACTGTACAGTTCGTAGCTCATTTAATCCTGATGGGCTAGGTACTTGTACCAGCCCTGTTACACGCATGAGAAATCTCAGGCACAGAGAAGCAACTTGCACAAGGTCACAGTTAAGAGTGAAGAAACTGGAATGTAATCCTAGCTGAGCTCTGAACTACTTTTACCTACTAACACTGGATATTGACTTTTAGCTTTCACATATGCAATTCGGTTTTCCCTACTGTCATTTTTAAAGATTTAGGTGACTAGAGCTTACACTCTGTCATCTGACTTGTTGCTTTTCTGAACTCTGAGCTATGGAAAGCACCTGACACCCTTTTGTTAATGATTCCAAGGCCAGAGTCAGGGTAGAGTCAAGAGTTAGTCTAGAGTTAGAACTCCACCCCCACTCAGCTGGTAGGAGGCAAGCAATGACTCAACCAAATGTGGTCCATTAGGCTGGTACCCACCCATCCCCATAGTTCGAAATAGTCTTTGTGATGTAGGATTTGTTCACTGTTTAAAAAAATACTCTGGTGAGTTATGTTTGAAAAAATTATACGAATACCCTCTGAGGACGATGGTGAAGGTGCAATTTTTGACATCAAGTGGGGGCATCAGGTATTTAATTAAAAGATCAGCTGAAAAAAGCAGATTCAAAATCACTCTGATGAAAATGTGGTCTAATCCCCAACCCCAGGTCAGAGAGCGGCAGGGTCTAGTGTCACATTTGGAAACCAAACACGGTTACAGATAAATTTGAGAGAGAATGCAAACTTAGAAAGAAAGAAGGCAATATGGACTCTCTTCCTAATGTTAACTTGCAGAGGGAAAACTGGAAGGCTGCGGGCTCCTCCCTTGCTAAGAAAGGGTGTTTATTAGCTAGGATGCAATGAAAATTTTAATACTAGTTTATAGCAGGGGACTGTCTTTGGCCTTTCATCTGGATACATGACTTTTGTTCCTCTCATGGATTAGCCTAATTAGAGTATAATCCCAATTTGTTCTTTACCATTATACCAACTTAAAAAAAAACAAAGTTGTATTTCTATAGAATTAAGTTAGATGCTGTAAGAGTTCCCTCTTTCCTACCTATGGTAAATTCAATCAGTGGAAATTAGGAATGTGCTAATGTAACAATTTATACCACAACCCTATTTCCTGGCAGTGTTTTCTCAATTCAAGAAAGCAGAGCTACACGTTGGCTGCTATAGCTCAGTGGTTTGAGCACTGGCCGGCGAACCACAAGGTCGCTGGTTCGATTCCCTAGTCAGAGCACATGCCTGGGTTGTGGGCCAGATCTCCAGGGTGGGGGGGACGCGTGAGAGGCAACCACACGGTGATGTTTCTCTCCCTCTCTCTCATTTCCATCCACTATGTCTAAAAATAAATAAAATCTTTAAAAAGAAAGGAAAGCTCGTTCATAAAGAGAAATCAAAACCTTTCTTCCCCCAACACCCCTACTCTCTCTTTCTTTTCAGCTTATTCTGAGCAATTGTCCCCCAGGAAACTAACCCACCGACCGGTGGAGTTTGATCCCTCTTTGTGGAATCACAGGCTTCCTGCTCCTCCACGAAGTCTCAGCTGACTTCTCATCTCACCTCTGTCATCCACTTGCAAGATATTTTAGAGTCACAGGATCACGAGGACTATTCAAATCTGCCCCCAACCTCCCTGCCACCCACCATCATCTTTTTACTTCTTTAATAAACCTTTTAGAATGCTGGTGGGTGAGGCCAACCAAGAGGGAGACAGCAGGTCTGACCCGTCCTTTTTCTGACCCTCTGGGGCCATCTTCCTTCTGGCAATTCTCTTCCCCCATCTGTTTTCCTCTTGTTTTTGTTTTTTAAAAAAAGGGGGAGGGAATTAAAAACAATCAAAGAAAGGAAAAGAAACCAACCCCCCAAATCCACATAACACCTCTGAAGCAAGGCCAGTGTGGTGGAAAATTCTCTAGGCGCGTGTAGAGTCCCGTGTGAACGGGTGCATGTTTACATGCAGGTCTCGAACTACGGAAGAAGCTAAGAAACTCATAAAGGCAATAGATGGTAGCATGAGACACTCCTTTCTGAAGCAGAAAAGGTTTACTTCTTTTTCCATTGGCAAACAAGGACCTGTTTTGTTTTTTCCAGTTTTACTGAGACATAATTGGCATGTTTTGCTTTTGATAATAATGTTTGCATTTATTGCATATCTCAGACGATGGTCCTGAGTTTGGGTTGGCTCCAGGCGTTAAGGAGAGCACTCCTGAGGGCAGCTGAGGACCTGAGCCTTCCTAGTGGTGCTGCCAGGCTCAGGATAGCACTTGGGCTCCCAATGGCTTTGTCCCTTTAGGGAGGTTTCTGCGGCCTGGGTCTTTTCAGCACATTTGTCCAGCTGGGTTGATTTAAAGGCTCTCTTTCCACGTTAACCATTCCCTGGAAAACTCCCTGAATTCTGGTAAGCAAATTCAGAGGGGGAGCAGGGAATACTTATGTACTTTAAAAAAAAATCTTCATAATTCAGGCACGGTTATTCAGGTTGGACACCAAATTATTATTATTTTTTCACTTTGATATATAATTTAAACACAGCGAAATTCTGCATAGACTTTAAATGTCAGATTTACAAGTTTTGACAAATGTAGACACTAATATATATTTCTATATCATCACCCTAGAAGGTTTCCTTATTTCCTCTTCCCACTCAATACATCCTCACCCCCAAGGTAACCTTCCTATCCCCATAGCTTAATTTTGCCTGCTCTAGAATTTCCTGTAAATGGAATCACAAAGTATGGGCTCTTGTGTTTGGTGTCCTTCTCCTAACCTGATGTTTTTGAGATTCATCCAGGTGGTTGTTGTTGTTGCCTATAGAAATAGAATCCAACATGTCACTAACAGCTTGACAGTGTTTAGACGGGGACGACTGTTCACCCCATTAGCCTCCAGATCTGACACCCTCTAAATCCTGGTATGTGGTCCTCTCTGCTCTTCCAAGTCAGTTTCTGTACAGGGCCAAGCAAGTTCCTCTCCCAGAACCGCCCAGGCAGCCTGGGGCACCACCCAGATGGCCGAGGGGCCATCACCCGAGTAGCCTCCCCTGAACAGCTGCCCTCTGCCCCCACCCCTCATTAAAACTCAAAAAGAAACTGGTCCTCCAGAGATCAGAATTCAGATTCGTTTAATTCCACCCCTTCAACTGCACACAACTACGTGTTTTGGTGTTGATCACAGAGGTGGAGAATCATTAAGAAAACGTAAAAAAAAAAGAGTAATGAAATAAGAGAAAGAAAGAAAGAAAGAAAGAAAGAGAGAGAAGGAGAAAGAAAGGAAGGAGAAAGAGAGAAAGAAAGAAAAGGTGGGAGGAAAACCCAGATCTCACGGGCAGTGGATATCAGCTTCTGATGAACCAGGATTCTGAATGAAATCTTTTCCTTCTTTTCTTTTTTAAATAAACGGAAGAGTCGCTCTCCGTTCCTCGCTCGGAAGGTTTCAAAGGTCGTCACACTGAAGCCTGGGGGCGTTCATCTCCCCAGCGGCCTGGAGAAGGGAGGAGGTTGGAGGGAGGAGGGAGGGAGCACACAAAAGCGAGCCATGCAGAGAGGGCTAATGTTTCCTGTTTGCCTGGAACCCCCTCCCCTATGTCCCCTCCCCCAGCCCCCTCCCAGCACTCGGGCGGAAGTGAGTTTGCTCCTTTGGAGATTAAAAGGATTCCGAATTCCGATCAGTCCCAATAACCAGCGTACTAAGAGGAGGTGGAGGAGGAGGAGGAGGAGAAGGAGGAAGAGGCGGTAAAGCAGAGAAAGAGGGGGCTCGCGCGCGCGCGCGCGCGCGCACACGCAGTCCGAATTGCGGGAGTTGTGCAAAGCCCCGGGAGGTCAGGGCGCACGGCGCGAGCAAAGCCTGGTAGGCGCAGCGCGGCCGGGGCCACCGAGTCTTGCACGGCGACTCGTTTCAGAAAGAAGATGACTCGGGCGCGGGCCGGCCGCGTTGGCCACGCGGCTCCAGAGCTCACCGCGCTGGGCCGTTGCCGGTTCCACTGATTCCTGCGCGCCCCGGAGGAGGCTCCGTCCCCGCGGCTCGGGATCGGAGGGGGGACTAAGGCGAGGGCGAAATGGCCCGATGACAAAGGAAATGTGATCCCCCTTCGCTGCCAAGGTTTCAGAGAGGACGGACGTGAGGAGGAGGAGGAGGGGCGCGGGGCGCGCGCGGAGGTCGGATAGCATTGCACGACGGCTCGCGCGGAGCGGGCAGCGGGTACATCTAATATCTTCCTGCGGATGAATAATTCAGGACGGCCCGCGGGGACCTGCGTCCCCGCGCTGCAGCGCAGCTAAACCGAGAGAGGAAGGAGCGCGCGGGAGGTGCCCAGGCCGGGCGAGGCGGGGGCACGAGGGCCCTGGGCCGCGTGGGGCGCGCGTGCGTGTTAAGTGTCGGCAGCCGAGGCCAGGCAGGCGCGCGGGAGACTCGAGGCGCGTGGGACGCGCGTGCGTACTACTACACGCGTGCGGCCGTGGCCGGGCCCATACGACCTGCAGCTGCTGCGGGGCCCGCGCCCGGCCGTGCGCAAGCCCGAGCGCACACGCCGGGCCACCCAGGAATCCCTGGCCGCCGCGTCATGCGGTGGGGCGGCCGGCATCGCGAGGGGGGACACGGGCTTGGCGTCGCGCCGCTCCCGCCTTTACTAGTTTGGGGAGCATTTCTCTCCAAGGAAGAGACTAAATTCGTTTAAAGAAAAGCAACGCACCAAATACTCGTCAAACCAAATTTTGCTTCTCCCGCCGGGACTGGGATTGCACATTGGACTTTAGAGGACTTACCATCGCGAGCGAGAAGCTAAGCTAAGCTCCAGCTGCTCTAGGGAGTCCTCTGACCTCCCTGCCCCCGCTCTCCCCTCGCTAGTTGGGACTTGTTCCGGCGCTCCCGGTTCGTAAGGCACGCAGCCCCCACGTCGACCGGGAAGAATCTGTGTCACCTCTGGATAGTGGCATTTAATGCCCGCAGCGTCGGGGGTGGCAGCGCGAAGGGCCGGACGTGGCGAGGCCAGGCGGGCCGAGCTGCTCTGGTGCGGGCTCCTGGATTGCAGGCCTAATAGATGCATTTTTCTGAGTGAGTCGGCGGCTCCCCCACCCACCTCGTCCGCGCTCTCCTCTCCTCCTCTTCCTCTCTGGTCTCCTCCCTCCTCCGGGCCTGGTTGCAAATGGCTTCGTTCCCTGAGACCGACTTCCAGATCTGCCTGCTGTGCAAGGAGATGTGCGGCTCGCCGGCGCCGCTCTCCTCCAACTCGTCTGCGTCGTCGTCGTCCTCGCAGACGTCCACGTCGTCGGGGGGCGGTGGCGGGGGCCCTGGGGCCGCGGCGCGCCGCTTGCACGTCCTGCCCTGCCTGCACGCCTTCTGCCGCCCGTGCCTCGAGGCGCACCGGCTGCCGGCGGCCGGCGGCGGCGCACCGGGAGAGCCACTCAAACTGCTTTGCCCTGTGTGCGACCAGAAAGTAGTTCTGGCCGAGGCGGCGGGCATGGACGCGCTACCCTCGTCTGCCTTTCTGCTCAGCAACCTGCTCGACGCCGTGGTGGCCACGGCCGACGAGCCGCCGCCCAAGAACGGGCGTGCCGGCGCCCCAGCGGCCGCGGGCGGCCACAGCAACCACCGGCACCACGCGCACCACGCGCACCCTCGTGCGTCTGCCTCGGCGCCAGCGCTCCCGCAGGCGCCGCCGCCGCCGCCCGCGCCTTCCCGCTCTGCCCCGGGAGGACCTGCTGCATCCCCGTCGGCGCTGCTGCTGCGAAGGCCTCATGGCTGCAGCTCCTGCGACGAGGGCAACGCCGCTTCGTCGCGCTGCCTCGACTGCCAGGAGCACCTGTGCGACAACTGCGTCCGCGCGCACCAGCGCGTGCGCCTCACCAAGGACCACTACATCGAGCGCGGCCCGCCGGGTCCCGCCGCCGCCGCCGCGGCCGCGGCCGCGGCGCAGCAGCTCGGGCTTGGGGCACCTTTCCCCGGCCCGCCCTTCTCCATCCTCTCGGTTTTCCCTGAGCGCCTCGGCTTCTGCCAGCACCACGATGACGAGGTGAGTGCGTGATGACTTTCGAGGGGGCTTCCCCGGGTAGGTGATGGGCATGTGTGTGCCCGCCCGGCAACAGCGGGAGCGCTCGCAAAGGGCCGCGGGACCCATCCCAAAGCGGTAGGTAGGTAGGTAGGTAGGTGGGTGGGGGAGTCCTTTTCTTTCTGAATCTCTTTTTCCTTTGGCTAGATGGCGGTCATCGCCACCAAGAAGTAGCAGTAACAGTAGTGTGTGCGTATACGAGTTGCTTTCTGTGTGCTTTGTTGGGCGGCCACCTCGAGGATTCACAAAACGCGGAGTTTCCTTACTCCTTTCCCTTACTCTAATTTTCTCCATAGCAAAACGTGGCAACCGTTTTCTTCAGTTAACTACGAGGTGGGAAGAGTTAGGTGCGTGTGGCAATGTGGACCTCGTTTCCTTGTTGCAGGGGTTCCCGCCGCTCCCGTTCCCGAGGTTTGAGGACACCCCTACCCTTTCTTGTGGACTTCAATTTCCTCATTTTATTTGTTTGACAAAGCGTACATGCTACTGCTTTAAATAAGGCCCAAGATGGAAGAGCATGTGCTGTGTGTCTGTACATGGTGGTCTCCCTGTGCGGGCACACTAGAGGCCTCCCAACGTGCTGAGGGCTCTCCTTCGCTTCGTTTCACTTTTTTGTTTGTAGAACTCCTAGGTGGTTGCTTTTAAGTAGGGCGTGAGCCAGGAGGGGATGGCTGTGGGGGTGAGTGGTGGGTAAGGAATGCCTGTACCTCTGTAGACCTGGTTTCCGCGTGCGCGCTTATGAGGGAGGACTGTATTTTTTGTTGGGGCACGGCGGTAGTCGTTGTCTCTTAGTGTTGAGTGTGAGGCCATCCGGATCTTTGAGGGCCAAGGGGCCCTCGGTCTAAAGCCCTTCTCCGTGGTTGTTTATTGCACTGTGGAATAAACGTGTCGTGGGCTCAGGGCCTCGTGGGCCCAGGGCTGCGCGTAGAAAAGCGGGATTTGGGGGGCTGTAACCATTGCCCTCGGGGGTCCCTCGGGCCTCCCCAGACAGCCCCCAGCTTTGATCCCAGCTGGAACCGGGTTCCCCGTTTGGGAGGTGCCTTCACCCGCTCAACCAGGGGCTCGACTTCTCTTAGAAAAAAAACGGACCCAGTTGCACGCGGCCTGAACCCGAGGGTTCGCAAACTCCGAGCACTACACTGAAGTCTTTGGGCTTCAGTTCTGTTTTGGCTGTTGCTTATTGCCGATTTTTCACACCATGTGACACTTTCCACTCTTATGAACCATTCCTGGAAAGGGCCGAAAATTTTTTGCAGCAGAATCTGCAGAGAGTTGGTAACTTTATCTGTAGACCCGTGAGATTAGGTGTGTGTGTGTTTGCTCTAGTCTTGTGTTGGACGTAGAGCAGGAGAAAGCAGAGACTTTAAAAATCATAGTGGGAGTTGCTGCCTTCTAGTTGGAGTGGGCGTGCTGGTACCAAGCTGGGCAGAGGCTTGCACAGCGCAGCATTTTCCACTCCTAACCTGTTATTTGGGGAGGAAGGCGGAGCTATTGCCTGACGACCTTATACCGGCTTCTCCTATTGGAAAAAAGTTGAAATTCTAATCTACTTGTTGTGGGTGCCTCACTTTAAAAGTTTCCTACTAGGTGTGAAGCTAGGGAGAAGTTATTCTTTTCCTTGGTTTTTAAGTTTTGAATGGATTCACTTTTAAGGTTTTCCTCATTCATGGGGGAATGTTCCCAGTATGTTCTTTCACTACTTTTAGAAAAACGATTGATCTCACTATCAATCCGATTCTCAAGAAAGGAAAGATAGAGAGATATGGGTGGAAAAGGGGGTGGGTGCGGGTGGAGTGCAGGGGAGAGGGCAACGTGAATCCGTGAATCCGCGAATCCGCGACAGTTTTCTTCCTGGGAGGGGTGTTGATTGAACCCTCCTTCCCAGCAGTTGATTTTAAATGTCAGATTTTATTTATATTCCCAGTTAAAGATCCACATAACGTTTTATTTGGGCTAAAACAGTGGATGCTCAGTGTTGCCAGACTTGTAAAATGTTTATACACTTTTTAAATTATAAAACCATTCAAATGGGATGGGAGAGTGTAAAATGCAAAGTAAACCTCCCCTCACCCTGGGAGGTACCTGGCTGCCCTGAAAATTTACTTTTTAACATGTGCTACACCAGGTTAAAGAGGTTTGGCACAAGTATTAAAGGTCTTTCAGAAACACATAACTTAAGTTTTGAGCAAAATCTAGCTGCCACTTTTCAGTTTTTCATTGAAAGAAAAACATGGAAATTAATTTGTAGACCTCTTTCCTGGAGTTAGAATGCTAGAAAATTTGAGAATAAGGGTGACAAACCAGTATTGTGACTAGAGTGATTAAGTGACATCATGTTCCTACATGGCCTTAAATTATTCCTTTCCTTCTAAGGAAGTGATGGGGTAACAGTTTTAAAATACTGTTCCATTAAAAAGCCATCCTATTGACTGGGAAAGAGCATGAGGGCACTTGTGGAGGATGACTGACCTCTATTTGATTGTGATGGGATTGAACACCTAAACCCAGGTGTTTGTATGTACAATGTACCTCACTTTTTAAAATATGCTACTTGACTGTGAGTTGCCTCCGGTGACAACAGGCTCGATTAAATAATTCAGGGCGCTCCTGCTTTGTGGTGACTGATGCCACCTGACCTTGGGAAGGTCTGACTCCTGGCTTTTCTCCTTAAATTTTAGGGAGGGTGCCTCCAACAGTTGGCACCCCGGGAATGGGAGGCTTTCCTCAAACATCCCCCCCTCCTCACCCCCCAGTTTGGCCTCGGGATTGGCAGGGTGTTTTGAGCGCTTGATTTAAAATTAACTTTAAAACCTAACAGTGGGGAGGAGATTGTGGTTTACAAGGAATTAAAAATTGCTTGATCCCATTCTGCTGTTTGGCTCATACAAAAATAATCGTTTCGGTTTTTTGGCTGGTCAGTGCTCAAAGCCTGCAGGCACCGCGACCCGGCGGACATCCAGGCCCTCGAACCACTGGCTGCGCGGGTCCCGCGAGAGGCGCGCCGACGAGCCAGGCTGTGGGCCTGCGCCGCCGCTGCCCAGCCAGCCCGCAGCCCTCCTCGGCTCTGGTGATACAGCCCGACCTGTGGCCGCTCCTCACCCCGCGGGCACCCGAGAAACAGCCTGAAGGGGTTCGTACACGGTTGCAGAGGAAGAGTGGTAGGGAGTTCAGTGGGACTGAGCGCCTTGAGCGCGCTGCTGCAGCAGCCACTCTCAAGTTGCCCTTTAACGTTGTGTTACTGGCATAAAGGATGTGATCCCTTTGCTGCCTCGGAGTTAACACTGGAGCAGGTTGAGAGTGTGTGTTGTGTGTTAAAGAGCTGGGCGCCAGGACTCTGTTCATGGCAGAAAGCCGACTGGGGTCTAAGTTAGTTCCGGTTCCCTGGAAAGGCCCTGTCACTAGGAGTATGTGTGTGATGACACAGCAGGAGTGACACACTTGCCATCTTAGCCAAGAGAAACATTGTAACCCATCTTATCGAGGTTGGCAATATTGTTTTCCAGTTTGGCACGCCAGATGCGGGATTTTCTGGAGCCCCCTGGATGGAAAGTGGGGTGCAGGTGTTGATACAGTTTACTATATACATTCCCCTCCTTGGGCTTAAAGAAAAGAAAAAAGCTTCTTGGAAAGATAAGTTTTAGAATTCCAGCCAGTAAAGACTCTGAATATTGAACCATCCTAGGCCTGGCGACTATATTTCCCTGGTAAACCACTCTCCAAAAATTAGCCTCAAGCCACTTTGAGGAGGGCAGTTAGCATCCTAAATAATTGGTTGTGGAATAAATTCTTGTGTCTTATTTTGAATAATTCACCATGAATGGGGATTGTACCAGTACCGGTACCAGTGTACGTGTGTTATTGTGCATTCAGTGTCTAACCTTTTTCAGGCGTGCGTATCCAGTGTATGCATGTTTGTTTTTCAGTTAGATACTTGTGCTGTGTAAATTATAAAACCTATACCAAGAAGACTTTTCAAGGACGAGAGATATATGAATGTACATTCTATTTCTACACCCCATTTTTAATCCACTGTGTAGGACTTAGGTGACTATGTCTGCTTAACCCATACGTCTCGCCTATTCCTCAGAAAACTAAGCTTTTCATAACTTGGAAATAATCGGACATTGCTACTTGTAATCCCGCTCAGCAGGTTTGTAGGTTGAGGTCTATCAAATGAAGAAAACGCTTGATGAAGAAATATTGTAGACAGATGTTTATTATGGATATCTTAATTTTTTATCCTTGAAGGTAATCTGTGGGCTTTTAAAAAGTCATGTTTCAGCTGAGGAATGTACCCCATCTTTCATTAACGGGCATAGCAATGGGTTTTATCAACAGGGATCTTGGGAAGTGGGCCTTGGCTAGTTTGGTAAGCCTTTGCTGGTGAGGTTACCCCGGGCCATCATACTCTAGACATCCGGTGGCATCAGCACTGCCTTGGGGGGGAACCTTCGGTGACTCTTCATACTCAAAAAGAGTAAACTACACTAGTTTTGATGTTGCATAGACTTGCTTTGGGTCTACAGGATTTTTATTTCCAGTGCTAAGAATAGATATTTTGGAAACAATTAAGATATTTTGGGAAGAAAACAGGCACATTCTCCCATACTTCATTCAGCTCCTCATTGCATATTACTGTATGTTCTTCATGATTGAGATATGTTCAAGTTAAGTAATTATACACGGAATGGGGTCTTGAAAGTGTGTGAAGAGTGAAGAAAAATTTCCTTTTTCCACCACAGTTGTCTCATCCAGTTTTAGCTACTTATAAATTTCAAGACACTGAAACCAGCACTAAAATGTATGTAGTTTCTTAAAGCACTACTTAAAATGGAAGCAAGTTTCTCTTCATATGTAAAATTTTGAGCATAACTTACACTTGTTTTCAATTTTTAAGATTTTGCATATAAAGGAAGGAGGAGGATGTTAGCTTTTGGGTAAGCTGTAAATGAGGTGAAATTCTTAAAATGCTAAGTCAGGAGGAAAAAGGGTTTTATAACTTTTCCTGATTCAAGAGAAATTTTATCATATCTGTTAACTCTGTAGCTCTAAAATTTAACTCCTCCAAATTTTATTTCCTCTGGTGCTCACTTAAAAGCCATGGTTTGCTTAATCTTGTCACTTCTCCATCCAGCTCCTCACATGGAGGAAGGTTTATTTTAGATGTATTTATTCCTAGTGAATAAAGGACCATTTTGGTGTCATTCTTCGTGAGCAAAAGGTTGAGATAAATTCTACCACGCAGGCGATTTCAAAGAAGTGTTCCCTCCCCACTCACCCATAACACTGACAAAGAGTTGAAGGCTATGCTCACAAAGGCTGTTTTTGCCATCTCTGTTATTTCGGAAGAGAGCAAGAGAAAGATTGATAAAGAATTACAGTTGCCTAAAAGGAAGCAAGATATACCACCCATTGCAGTCCACTCTGTTCCCCCTTCTCTTGACCTTTCAAGCATTGTGACTTGCAAGAGGAAGCTTGACCCATCTTTCCTCTTCAGTTGATGTGACCTCATGATTGTTCAATACTAAATTATTCTTCACCCTTTGAGGTTTTGTCTATACCTACAAACTGAGTTGACTGAAACCAGATTGACTGTTTTGATTGACAAGCCTCTGACTTAACAGAAAAATTGGAAGGGCTGGGGGCTAAGCAGTTTACATCTGAAACTGTTTTGACTTAAACCTTATTTCAGTGTAATTCTTTCCTTCTTCAGATGCAGTGTTTTAGTTTGCTTCCAGTAGGCTTTGAAGGTAGGGTGGAATGAAATGGGGGAAGGATCCTCAACTCTTCTGGGTCTCATCTCCCACTCAAACCCAACTGAGATTTTGGGAGATCAGTTTTTAATCTGAATACATCAGGCCAGTATTTTGTTTGGTTTTCCTTATTGTAGATTTTGTACTAACCCCAGGTAGTTACTTACGTGAATATTAGTTCTCACCGAGTGAAATTTTTAGTGACTCTATAATGATCCCATTTTTTAATAATCAGTAGGCCAGACACACTAAGGAAGTAGTGGGTAATCTTTGGTGATAAAGTTACTGCTTTCAGCAAATTAAAGTTGTCAATTTTGGGAAGGGGAGGCTTGAGCATGAATAAGGAGATAATTCTCAATTGTGCTTATTTACCAGGACAGACTCCTGCACAGTAGCACATTGTTATCAACACAAGTGGAATTTGAATGAAGCAGAGCAGTGTACACGGAAGAGAATTAAAAGGGTGAAGGTTAGTTATGTAGACTGAGGGTATCCCCTCAAGGTGTGGCCACCCTGTGAATTTTGAGGCCCCCAAGTGGACTTTGGGACCTGAGCTGGTGGGGAACCCCTGGGAATGAGAGAGGAACCCCTTTGCCTTCCTAAACATGTGTCAACAGCTGTATCCTTGAGTTGTTACTTCTAGAAAGCTTGGCCAGCCATTTCCTCCTACCCCTTAACCATTTGTAGTTAAAAATACGTTTTTCTTGAAGTGCCTGTGGGTTTTGGGAATGCCTTTCATATTCTGACTAACTGGGATAATTATAAAAATGCTATTGTATAAAAAAATCTGCACTTAGATTTTGCTACCGAACATGGATCAGATACGACTACTTTAGCATGGGGTTTTTTTTTTTCGTTTGTTTTTGTTTTTTAAATCCTCACCCGAGGACATTTTAATTTTATCTTTTTGAGAGAGAGACAGAGAAGGGAGACAGAGACAGGGATTGGTTGCCTTCTCATATGCACCCCAACCATGGATCAGACCCACAGCCTGGGTGTGTATTCTGACTGGGAATAGAACCCACCACCTTTCGGTTTACAGGACGATGCTCCAACCAACTGAGCTGCACTGGCCAGGGCCCTTGCAGGTGTTTAAAAATTAGAATTGTGACCTGGTCACGTGGGTCAGTTGGTTGTAACGTTGTCTTGTACACCAAAAGGTTGTGGGTTCAGTCCCCGGTTGGGGCGCGTACAGGAGACCACCGGCATACAGGAGGCAGCTGATCAGTTGTTTCTCTCAAAGCAATAAACATCTTTGGGTGAAGATTTTAAAAAAATATGAGAATTGCAAATAGGTGGCATCGGCAGTCAAAATTAATGATGTGTTAAGACCACATCTATAAATTTTGATCTGTGCCCTCTGTCTCTTTGAGATCAATGTCAGAGGGATATATTTCTCTCTTGGGGTCATCTATGGGCTTGTACTGAAAATGCACACACAAAAATGTGTGGGTAAGTGTTGAGCAGAAAAGGATTGTTAAAGGTTTAGTAGTAGTTGGAAAAAGGGTTTTGTGATGTTTCTTGTTAAAGGTATCTGTTTATCTTCAAGCACCGAGACAGTGCGATTCTAGATTGAGTTCTTGATCTTCAGTTTTCTCATCTGAAAAATGGCAGTTACACTTATCAGTGTTGAAAGGATTAGAGGCAACATAAAATGTCATAGTACAGTGTCCCCACAATGGAAGGCAATTGTAAACACATATCATTTATTAATAAGCTGTGTATTAAGACTATTGAAGTAGACACCTCTTCCTCCCTTTCCGTTTCCTCTAAAACGTGGTGTTGTAGAAGAAAACTAATTTTTAGTAATAGAAATTATAGCTGAGCTGTGTTTCTTTTCTTTTCTTTTTTTTAAATAGACTTTAGTTTTAGAGAAGAGGGGAAAGGAGAGAGAAAGAGAGGGAGAGAAACACCAGTGTGTGGTTGCCTCTTGCAGGCCCCCACTGGGGACCTGACCCGCAACCCAGGTGTGTGCCCTGACTGGGAATCGAACTGGCAACCCTTTGGTTCGAAGGCCAGCACTCAAGCCACTGAGCCACACCAACCAGGGCTGAGCTGTGCTTTTATCAGTTTTCCATTATCTAGATGGAAAGATATAGGTAGTTCTTTCACGTGATGCAAAGTGTGCTGGAGAAAAATGCATAAAAACTGATATCAACTTTAACTTTTTATCTAGACCATTATAGGGTTATAGGGCTCCCCAGACCAAGGAGAGAAGATGGGTGTAAGCGGGTTTAGAGGCTATAGCAATAGCTTCAGCTTTTTCTTTTTGTTTTCAGGTGGAAGTATTTGAGAGCCATTAATCTTTGAAGCCACGATACTCCCCCCCTCCCCCCCCCATGGAACTGTGGCATTTTAAGGAGAAAGATCAGTTTGCTAAAGGGAAGAGTCTGATTTCAGGGATTGAAATATTGTATAAGCTTTAATTTTTATGGCATTGTCAGGGGTGTGTGTGTGAGAATAAAACTTAAATTATTAGAGGAAAAGCTTAAATCTCCATAGGAGAAAAAACTGCTACTTCACAAGCCACGGATGGCGAGATGACTTCTGTTGGTCTGACGCTTCACTAGTCCATTCATCTTTTCACATTGCTCTTTACCACCATATTTGGCAAGTTCCTGTTCTTGAGACAAGTCCTTAAGCATCGGATATTTAACATTAAATTTTTTGACTACTTAGCTTCTTGTATTTTATTTCCTTACGTTGCGTCTTTTCTAAGTTTTCAGTAGGAAGTTAAATATACACGAATGGGCTGTGGTCTGGGCAAAAACAAGTGTGACGTCCTTACACTGTTTCATTCCAAAATTAACTTAAAGTGTTTTCAGAACAATAATTTAGCAAGAAAAAGGCTTTGAGTCTTAATTATTCTGTTGAAATTATAACTAAGTCGCAAAAGGCATCCCTACAGTATCAGAGTGGAAAGGACGCTTTTTCTGCCAACCAAATGTGTACCATAGGCACGTTCTAATTGGGATTTCGGGCCATGGAGGGGCCACCTCCTGCCCACATCCCAGTTCACCCACACGCTGGCCTCAGTACTTACTTCACAGGAAGTACTTTGGCATTACTGGGCGGGGGCTCTTAGCAGAACCGGTCTCTCTGGATATTAGTGGATTTAAGGACTAGTTTCAGGAAGATTTTACTTGGTTGTCAATTTTCAGTGGTGACTGATGCAAATTGGGTTTTAACCTTCAGTAGATGCTTCTGCCATTTTATTTCTTTGCCAGGAACAAAGGAGACTTCTTAATTTTAAAACCAAAGAATGGATGCCCTTAAAAATACTAAGATTTGATATTTGGACCTTTCTCTCACATTGTGTTGATGAAGGGGGGAAATAGGAAAATGCTTATAGCTTCTCAGTATAAAGACCAAGAAGTATGAGCTTTTAGAGTAAGAAGACCTGGATTTAAGGCCCGGTGTTGCCCTGAAGTGTAGTGTGTGACCTTGGACAAGTCATTTAACCTCTCGATCCCTGAGGTTTTAGACGGAAACAATAGGGATGGAATGGTTGCGTTTTACGAAGACCTATCTGTGGGAAGAGATATAATTTACATGAAGGTGCTAGAAAAATTTGTTTTAATAATTTAGGTGCACACAACTGGGTAAATATCCTGGAAAAAGTTTTGGCTTCAACTTTTCCTGCAAGTTGCTGCCAAACAGGTAGAATTTCTTTTTCATGAAGTTAAATATGCTGCCTATCTTTGTTAAATATTTCCTGGTAGATGGCCAAGTGATATTTGATGCCACGAAATAATGTGGGCAGTTCCTCATTGCTGATAGGACTTGATGTATTAAGATTTGTCATCAAAACATTTGAATGTCTTTGCTGCCTGGAATTGTGTTCCATGCTAAAGATGTTTTAAGGGCACTTTGCGACCTGGTCCCTCCCAGGACTTGTGGTTTGTCTGGCAAGGCAGAGCTGAAAGAAAAGGTGCACGGAGAAGGGGGATTCTTACCTTTTCTGTGAGGCCGCTTTGTGTGTGTGTGTCTTGTTTAAATTACTGGGTGAAGTCAGTGGCGAAGCTCAAGGCACCTGAACCAGGAGTTCTGAGGGAGAGATGAGTGTGGGCTGAAAGAAGAGGGGTTTCTTGGAGAAATGTGGAATTTAGGTTCAAGGTGTGCTGACAAGCAGAGTGACTTTCTAGGAACCGGGAGTGGATGGACTTTAGAGAAGGGTGTGTGATCAAAGTCTTTCACCTTATTTCCCCTAATCCTTTCAACATCTCTCAGGAGGGAGGGTGTTAGGCTTCCCTCCTCTTAGCCTCTTCCTCGGGGACGGGTTATTGATATGTAGGGGAAACCACTGGTGTATCTGTCAGGAGCCAGGGCCACATTTTGTTTTTCTTTTTCTAACAGGTAATTTAATGTAAAGAATTGCTGACTGTTACTAAGTTGTTAACACTAGGAAGCTCTTAGGCAAGAAGACAAACACTAGGATATCTGGGAAGTAGCAACTGTGGGAAGCAGCTGCCATCTTAGGGTTGGGATCCAAAGGGAAGAGGTTGGAGTTATTAATACTTCAGAGAGGGTTCCTGTGGGTCTCTCCCCTCGGATGGGGGTGGGGAGACGGGGTGATGAAGCTGGTTCCTCCAGTGAAATGACCCAACAAGTCTGTTGTTGATGGTGTGACCCAGGAAAATCCTCCTTTCCTTTATTTAGCATCCCCTGTTGGCAGAGTAACTGTGTGACCTAGGTGACAAGGGGAGAGATGTGCTTTGCTCAGTCTCAGTCTCCCTTCCCCCAATCACAAAGGGAGGGGGACAGAAGGAGGGAGGATGGGTTTTTGAGGCTGAGAGACTAACTGTGGGAGCAGCATAGCCGGGAAGATGGCATCCCATTTGGGCCACTGCTCCTCCTGGCAGTACCACCTGGCTTGATTCCGTTGAAACTTTTCATGAAAAATACGGGGGAGACCTCGGCCTGATGAGAACCGGAACGTGTCACAAGTTTGCAGTGCTGTTCCTCCCAGTGGTCATAGCTTCTGCTAACCCAGGTTGCAGCTGGCCTCTGCCAGCCCCTCTCCCTGCACCCAGCCCTCACCTGTGGAGTTGTACTTACCAAGGGAGACTGCTGTTTTTGTCTGTTGTACTTGCTCATGTAATTACACAGTTTCAGAAAAGCTGAAATGGATGCAGGAAATTGTAATTTCTGTGGAAACAGGCCTGAATGTCTGTGGAAACCACTTTGGTAAAGTAGGAGGTCCTGGGAATACAGCAGCAGGGAGAATCGCCCCAGATCCCTTTCCTCACAACCTATTTGGGGGATTGCGTGATTCCATCTTCCCTCATGCCTTGATTTTGTTTCTAGCCCCAGAGTGTGGGGCCTGCTGCCTCTGGTCCACGGCGGGCATCTGGATGCCTGCCGGTGGAAGACCGTGGGTGTCTCCTGGTGTCAGCCCATTCTGGTTAAAATCTTGGGAGTGAACTGGGGTTTCTCAGCACAGGGTGGAGGAAGGAGCCTCTCCTCTGCCTGCCCCTCCCCTCCCGCTCCTTAGACTTTAAGATGGTCAGCCGGTCCCAACCCCCCAGCTTTGTCCTGCAGTTGGGTAGAAAGGCCCTGCTTCTCCTGGTCTGGTGTTTTTCTAATTTGTTTTTGTTTATTGAGGTATAGTTACATACTGTAAAATTCACATTAATTTTAGTGTATTATTCTACACATTTTAACAATAGTATACAATGTATAATGACCACAGTCAAAACAGTTCCATCACCCGCAGAATCCCCACCCAGCCTCAGGCAGCAGCCTCTGTTACTGCAACTTAGTCCTTTCTAGAATGTCCTACAGTGGAACCAGACAGTGTAAAAGTCTTTTCCAGTTGGGTTTTTGCAGTTTTTCAATGAATTCAAGGGTCATCCTTGTTGGAATAGCCCCTCCCTTTATAATGCTGAGTAGTTTTCCACTGTGTGAAATGCACCAAAGTTAACACATTACCAGTTGAGGGGCACTCGCCTTTCCTGTTTTTGGCAGTTGCGAACATTTATTTTAATCCCTGGAATGTGTGCAGTGCTGTGTTGAGTGGTTGGTGGTCACTCTTTCATGCTGGAGACCCTGTTTTGATCCAGCACAAACTCCTGTGATTTTTAGCCTCAAGCTTCCTCATCGGTCTATACGGGTTGGTAACATTAGTCAGCCTCGGGTTGACGGTTTTGTTTGAAAATCAAATGACGTATTTCTTGGTGAAAAGTTGCCATGTGCCCTGTGCATAAATTTAAGTGAAGAAATGTAAAACTAAGGGAACGATTTGGGAACAGTGCTGCCAAGGGGGTCAGTGGAAGCACCTGCCAGTCCCACTCTTTATTTTTAATAACCTTCCAGAGAAATTCCCCTTGGTTTTTATCGCCTTTGGTTTTTGTTGGTTTTATCAGTGCTTTCAGGGATTTAGAGGGATATTCTAAGAGGGAATTTTATTTCACCAATTTAATTGGATTTTTAAAATGCCACATGAGTGCAAATAAAAAATTAAAACCATAGTTCTGGTCAGCTGTGGCCGGCCTAGTTATCTGGGGCTTTAAGGGAACCTTGGAAAAGATCCCTCCATGGAGTGTGGATGGAGGAAGTTTTGAGTCTCTGTATTTAAATCTGAAGGTTAAGTAGGGGAGGAAAGGTTTTGTGTTCAGGTTTATTTATGGTGATAAATGGGAAACAGTTTATGAAGGGGTTGCAGAATCATCTCATAGCAAGAGATAATGGTTAATTCTGGACAACCTTTGGGACTTCCTATACAGCTACTAATTTTGTTACCTTTTTCATCCTTAAGTTTGTTGTGCAATAAATAGATGTGCCTCGAAGCTTAAGAACTGAACTTATTACCTATCTTCAGCTGTATAGCATCTTTCCTTTACTATTGGGTTTTTGCTAACTAAATTTGTGTGTTAATTGTTAATTATGTACAGATGTTAATACCATGCAAATACATGCCAAAAAAGCACTAAATATATTTGCGCATCTCAGACTGAAGTCACGCCTCTAGTGCAGCATAACTTTGAAAACAAACATTTCCCTCTCATAAAAGGAGAAGGGATAGTGTTCACATTTGGTGTTTTCAGCATTCACATGAATGTGTTTTTTCCTCTGTTGATTGTCCAGGGTCTGCTGCACAGCTGAACACAGAATTTGTCTGAATTTTATGACAGTCTGCATAGTTCATCAGTGCCTATTTTTTCCAGCCCCCTAAAACTTATCTTCAGATTTCTTTTGTTTGCTTTCTAGGATGCAAAACCAATTTTCCACCAAAAAAGGGGGAGGACCGGGGGGACAGGTAAAAGCAACAAAGAAATAAATGGGAATAAAGTTAGAAAGCCACATGTAACATCAGATTATGTCGGTGAGGGGGAGGTGATGTTTAGCCCTAGTTTGGCCTTAAAAGAGATTGGGTTTCGGGCTCTGTTGGGTCCACTTGTTGGCTTGTAACGTGATGGAGGAGGGAGTGTTTCATGGGGGAGCTCAGAATGTCAAAGGTGTAACTTGCTGTGATTTCAACAGATTAAGAAACAAAAGTCTTAAAAACTATCTTGGAGGTAGGTCCCTGTCCTGCCTGCCAGGGCCTGCCAGCTCCTTGACTTGCAGTCAGCACTTACCAATGTTGTCACTGTGTGAGGGTTCTCATCCCATCTTGATGCTACAGGCAGACAGGTTTGCCCACAGTGAACAAAAAAGAGGAACCAAATGAATGAGTGCTCAATAAAAACTATAGAAGATTTGCAAACACTTGACAGGGGTTAAAAGGGGGGACGAGGTAACAATTTCATTTTAAATTTGTGTTCTTTTTAACAACATTTAAAGGTTTTTCTAAACTGACATTTTGTTTGACTTCACAGCCCTTGTCATTTTGGGTTGTAATTTTTCTGAATACGTACCTGCTTGGGACTATATTTATTTGACCTTTCATTCCTTCCTTGGCTTGTAGTTGCTGGGAGAATGGAAACATTAAGATTTTTCTCAAGGCTACCTTGTATTCCCCAGCAAGTAACTTGGACGAGTTAACTCTAATCCTGATATACAAGTAATACATAAATATATCTTTGCTTCGATTATCTGTAAAAGAATTTTTTAAAGTGTACCTCCAGTCCTACTTCTTTCCAGAGTGTACAACCTGGGTTTGTGCAATTTTTAAAAAACTTTTAACAACACACAGAAATACGGCCATTCAAAAAATCCTTTCAGTGATCTCTTTTAAAAAAATTAAATTTATTGGGGTGAAATTGCTGGTCATTAGTGCCCCAGACTTGGTGTTCATGATGTGGAATTTATTTAGCTGTTCCCTTACCTTGGGTTTTCTCTACATGTGGCCATCGCCATCAATGTGCACGTCTCCCTGTCCCTGCTACTTCTAGAGGGAAGATCCCTCTCCACCCCCCAGCCAGGGAATTGCTAGGAAGCTGGAGAGACACATTTGAAATGTTAATTTGCTCCTGAGAGCTTGCCTCCTACCAGCCACATTTCCTCCCACCCCACCCATCCTTGTTGCCATCAATTTAAAGGAGAAAAATGGCTCGTCCTGTTGTTTTACGTTGCATTTCCGTGATTGCGGGCTAGGTGGGCGTCTTTTTCATATGTTTATTGGCCATTTGGGTTTCCTCCCAGGATTGCCGTGGTTCCTGGGCCTATCCTGGGTTTTTAAAAAATCAATTTGTAGGATAAATACTGAGTACTAGCTGCCTGTCGCAAAGGAGTTCTTTGAGTACGTGGCTCACCACAATTTAGTTTAACTCAGTAGACATTTTAAATTTTAGTGCGATCGATGATAGTCACTTATTTTCTCTACATTTCGAGTCTTTTAATCCCACTTCAGAACATATCTTTGGTGTAACATGAAGCGGGCTCTAATTTTATTTAGAACAAATGATGAACCTGATGTCTTGACTGTTCGTGAATGGTCTCATTTCCCCCTTTTCTCTGAACCTCACATTTCTGGGAAACCGTTCTGAATATAGCTTTTGGCTGCGGGGGAGGAGTGAGGCATACTAAGGCTTTTACCCTGTGAGTGCCAACTGGCTTCCAGTTTAACATATATTGCTTTGTGGACGTACTGGTGATCTTTTTTTTTTTTTTTTTTATCTTGATATTTGGAAATAGGTTTCTTTGCCGATGGCTGAATTATTCATAACAGGCCAGCGGCAGTGCTTATATTGGTCTAGGCCTGTTACACACCTGGCCGGCCGTCCCTCAGCACGTGTTGCACTGCTGCCTGTTGTACGCCAGTTCCTGGGCAGGGCCTTTTCTCCTCTTCAGTCTTTATCTTCCTTGGATTTCCAGATTTCCAGAGAAGTAGTCATTGTACCACAGGCAAATGCTAAAGGAACTCAAAAATATAAAACTTTGCTAATTTCATTCCCTGGCTGTAACTACTGTAAACAGTGTAGATTGTCATATTTCTGAAGCCTGTGTCCCATTACTTTTACGACTATCATCACTCATGTACACACTGTGATGATAATAAATTTGTGTGGAAATACCTGTATGCAGCTGTAGATCTGCATTTTATTTTTTAAATAATAATCTTGGCACATTCATGCATGACAGACAACATATACAGCTCATTTACTCCTCATCTGTAGTGAGGCATAGTTTAAGTAAAAGCAAAGGTATTCATTTTAAGCACACATTTGAGGACTTCCAACAGATACCTTTGCTACTGCCACCACAGTCGAGGTAGAACATTTCTAGCATCCCAGAAAGTTCACTTGCTGTAGTGCCTTTTAGTGCTTCTCTCTGGAGAACTGGGCCTGCTACTCCCGGTCACGCGATTTGGGAGGATACATGGAAACTAGAATGAGCCGTGGGGCTTTTCGATGCAAACGAATCTCTGATGATGGAAAGTTGCAGTGCCTGCTCTCTGGGTTTATTGCTGAAGGACAGCTCTGAAACGCCCTTAAAATCTTTACCTCTGAGACATTCCAGCCTCTCCTAGGAAGGCCCACATTCTCTTTTTTTTCTCTTTTAAACATTTGCTGTCTCAGGGCCACAATGCAAATGGCCATTGTTTTCTAGGGAGCAGATTGCCTGCTGGGAGGCACATTCCTCAAGGATTGCTTGGAAAATGTGGAAGTGAATTCCGTTCAATCAACGTACCTCCCATTGAGCATCTGCCATGTGCCTGGCTCTCTCCGGGTGTTTTGAGGACACAAAGGACAAGAACCGAGGTTGCCTCTAGAGACTCCTCACATCACTATAAAGGGAAATAGAATTACTTGGCAACTTTGGGGTCTGTGCTGGACGATGTACATGTAACACTACTGAATTATTTTTGATTTCGTATTATATGCTTTTTTATAAGTTCCAGGGCTCAGATAGGGTACGCGGTGGAGAACCGAGGTCCTAGCAGCAGAGCGCCAGCTTCCTGTGTTCTTCCAAAGGGGACGGGTGTAAGGGAACTAAAAGGCTGTCCTGTGCTTTGGTGGTTAACGTGTATGAGAAAATTCGTAGTTTTCCACGGCCTGCCGGGTCAGTCGGAGTTGACAGCTTGGTGGCTTCCATTTCCAAAGACTCTTCTTTCAGGAAAATGTTGGTTTTGAGTTTCTTAGAAAATTTCCCTCTGGGGTGGGGGCAGTTCCTTGCATTGGACCAACTATTGTCTGTGTCATTCAGAACTGCCTTTTGCTGATTGACATGTGACCCCCAAGCCTGAGAACTTTACCCTACGTTTCAGGCTGTTTCCTGTGTGCAGAATTGTTGAGACCTCAGTTTAGAAAGATTATTGAGCTTTGTTGTGGGGGAGGGTCCCTAACTGCCCCACACTCCGGATTCGGAGTTGGTTTCCCCTGACTGACGATTCCTTGGTGTCTGGCCCCCCGGGGAGAATCCAGTCTAGTGAAATAAAGCAGCAGGCTGTGGGGCCGGAGCTGGAATGGAGTATGGGTTGGATACTTTGGGAGCCGGTTGTGAAGCATGAAAGCAAACTTTTTTTGTGTGTCGTTGGGGGGAGAGTGGATCTCTAGTGGTGCTTCAGGAAGGAAGACCTGGGGGCCTCTGAGGAGCTTGAAAAACTGGGAGGCACTTTGCTGAGGACTTCATTGGTGATTAGAACTTTATCTGCAAAGCAAATGTTCAACCAGTGTTTACGGAGTTAAACAGGCTCGAGGGAGCTGTTGGGCCCCATTTAAAAAACCTGTGGTTGGGGATGGTGAAGGGGGGACTTTTCATGGGAACAGTCACTTGGTCCTCAAAACAGAGGACAACCTTTAGTTGTGGAAGTCTGTCCCCAAACTTCTTTACTATGGAGGTCTTTGGAGGCCCAAGACTAATCTCCCTTTTGAGTTGTGGGAAGATCCCATCCACTGCTGTCAGCTGGGTGGGTGCACCAGCCTGCGGGGGGGGGGGGTTTGCTTTCATCAGCTCCTACTCCCCCCTTCCAAAGGTCCCTTTTGCTGGGGACCCTTGATGGGAACCTCCCTGGAATTATCTCATGGCCGGGTAGAAGCTGCAGCTGGGGGTGGGGGGGAAGCCAACAAAAAACCCACCTTCCCTGTGTTTGGAAGGACAGTAAAATGTTTGCATTGGTTATAGTAAAAGCCAGCATATAGTATGAATACAAAGAAGACCCTCAAGATAAAGTTAATGATTAAATTCAGAGGTTTTGGCCTATTTCCTTTAGAGATTTTTCTCTCTTGAACTTTATTCCATTGCAGTTAGAGACTCAGCCCCCAAATTGCACATCACGTTCATAAGGTCCAATTTTAATACCTGTGCTAGAGCTGGTTCCTTGGCCTCCTCATCCCTCTGACTTGGAGGGACTGGGCTTCCTAGGTCACTTTTTTCCACCCAGTTTTGTTTGGATACTACCCCACCCCCCAGGCTTGGGGCAGCAGGAATTCCTCCTCGAGCTCTTTGTTCCTCCTGAAGGGCTGGAATGGCTGCCTCCTGGAATGCCGATCGCTGAGGCTTGAGTGACCAGCACCATTGAAGCCTCGAGTCTCCTGTTCCCAGGGAGTTCGCAGGGCTCAAATGGGAGACCGGACGGGGGCGGGCATGGCGGGCCCTAGCCATGATGGCTTGGCCTCCCATCTCCTCACCCCTGGGTTGGATTAAGTCAGCCAGATTTTGTCTTGAGCACAGTCAAACTAACCTTCCCCATCAAAAAAGTGTAATAGATGTTTGGTGCTTATTCCTATCCATTGGCTTAATACTTCACAGTTTCCCTTTTCAATATTTGTGGAGCCGCACCTAACTGGGGCTCCCCTTCCCCGCCAGGACTCACCAGAAAGCCTCCTGACCGGTATCGTCAGCTTGAGCCCCGAGTTCATAAACAGTAAATAATTTTATTTAGTATGATTATGCACCATGCAGTATTTGGGACATACTTATACTAAAAATTGTCTGAAGCATTAACTGGGCAATACTTTTCTTTTTTTTTAAAAATGGTAATTCTAGTTCTGATACTCCTTTAAAAGTTATCGGCTGAAATTCCTAATGTTGAGAGTCTTCTCCCCATAGGATTTCCTCCTCATCCCTTCCCATGACTCTACATTTGGGCTCTATAGACCATTTAGGGTTCCTCATAGATGACAACTGTTTGTCATAGGACACTGTACCTGGAAAAGGACCTTTTCTAACTCCCCCCATCCCACCAGGTCCTGGTAAAGGAGGGAGGGTGTTCTGGCTAAGAATGGGGTGGGGAGATGGATGCTAAGGCTCAGCTTGGAAACCAAATGCCAGTCCGGAAGGGGAGTAAACCTGCCCCCCCTCCCCCTGACCCCTCCATCCCTGGTCCATTGCTGCCAAACACTCTGGGGTCTTAGTGCCCCCACAGGTCAGTGTGCTTATGAGGGCTGTGTGTCTGTCTCGTTAAGACACATTCATGTGCTCCATTCTAGTCTTAAGGGGTTTGGGCAGTAACGCCTAGAGAGAGACTTCCACGGTTTCTAGAAGAGGATTTTTAAGATGCAGGTCTTGGGAACTTGATTATGTAGGATTTTAGCAGGGATTCACATAGCTCGGAGAACAGGTTATATCTCCGGGTGTCTAGCTGTGTATTTGGGGCTACCCAGGAGTAGCATTTACAGGTTACACTACTGAGTCTGAGTATGTTGCCAGGAAAATGATTGGTCCTCTCAGAGTGGTGGTTTGACAATGACACAGTTGTATAGTTCTGCTCATTTTGCTATGACTGCCAGGAAGCTTGGGACCAAACTCATGGTCCCAGTCTCGGAATTCTCAATGACATATTTCTCCTTACTTGACTCATCAAGCTTGTTTCTGCGTGCTGTTTGGCTTCCTTGGACTGTTGCTCAT
Organism: Mormoops blainvillei; assembly: GCA_004026545.1. Classification (NCBI taxonomy): domain Eukaryota; kingdom Metazoa; phylum Chordata; class Mammalia; order Chiroptera; family Mormoopidae; genus Mormoops; species Mormoops blainvillei. Next base: position 34,604 of record PVJD01005649.1, on the reverse strand, counting down.
CATTGATTTGATCTGGGTAAGAATATTACTTGAAATAAATTTCAGTATGAGAAATTGAGTGAGAAAGATGAGGGGGTTGTAAACTGCCCAGGATAGTGACAGTTTTCGAACCAATAAATCTGGCTGATGAGTATGTAAAAGAATCAAGTCATTGTACTAGTGTACCACTTGTCAAACAAACACGTAATTCTCATGTGCGCGCTGTCCCTCCCTGGACAGAGTCCAGACCTGTGCCGAGGGGCAGTGAGGAGGCTCTGCTAGAATGTGCCGCACAGAACTGCTGGGGCAGCAGGACTACAAAGCCTCATCTGTAAAAATCAAAGCAATTTGAGAAATCCCAGGGTTAGTCATGTCCCCTGGTAGAGGTGTAGGATCTTCTGACCCGACTCCCCACCCCCACCCCACCCCCTCCCTCGGGAACCCTCTGTTCTGCAATTTGGTAGAGCTTGAAACCCCTTCTTGAGGGGTGGGAGGAAGTGGTTAATCCCCACTTCCTTCCCTGGGAGTTTTATGGGCCTCTGGGAGCCTGCCTTACTCCGGCCTTAATGGTCATAAATGACCCTCTCCCCGGGCAGGGGCCAGGCCCCAATGAATCTTTGCCCAGACTCGAGGCGGTTAGGTGCTTAGTAAATGTGTTTCTTTGGTGATGCTCTTGGTCTTCTGTAATTGGAAGGTGGAGTGTGGGAAGCTTTGTAGGATTTCCTGGGTTGGCGGCTCATCACCCTGCAACCTGGCTTGGAAAGACATTGTGACTGGGCACGGTTAGATGGAATTCATATGGCAGGGGAACTCTGTGCTTCCTGCTGCTTTCAGGCCCCCAGATCTGGCCTGCGTGACAGCGTGGGCAGAAATACGAAAGTCACCCTCACTGAGGCTTGAGTGATTGTTACGCTTCAGAGGAAACACTGCCCACCCAGTTTCTCCTTTGCCTCATTCACCAGCGCTTTAAGTTTAATTTTTGATGAAAAAAGCATTTGGAGTTGCCCAGCTCTTGGGACAGGCTTGCAGAATGGCCTTTCAGTAAGGGGTCTAAATGGAGTCGGACGACCTCACTACTCAGCACATTGGATCGTGATGTAGCGGCCGCGCTCTGGAAAGGAAATCTTGGGGCAGGCAGCACCTCTGCAAGCAGCACCTCTGCAAGCAGCTCCCTCCTTTCCGCCTTCCAACTAATCCCCCTGCCTCCCGTTCTGCAGGGTTTTAATTAACTTTGTTTAATCTTCCTTGGGAAGCGGGCTGCCCTGCTGGGTTTTCAGTTCCAGCCCAGCCAAGGACAAGTAACGTTCTGGGAAGGGCCATTTGAACCTCCCTGAAAATGCGCCTGTCTTTCCGGGAAGGTGGGAGGGTGCAGAGCCGACCCAGAAAGCAACCCTGGTGTGGGCAAGGGTCAGCCTGGGCCCTGCCCATCAAATACCCCGCCCTCCTTTGTGGAGGACCTCCATAAATCCTCCTGGATTAAATGTTATGCAAATAACTCCAGATAATGCACTTGTTCTGTTCAGGATTTAAGGGGCCTAGGGATGAAGTTAAGAAAAAAACAAGTGTCCCAGACTATTAGAGCAGAAGTATTTTATGCATTTTTAGTGACTGCCTACTATGAACTTGCTTATGTTTTCTTTTTTAATTCTTAAAATTAGCCTTTCCCAGTTGAACAGTGATGGGGAATTGATAGTCCTGGGGTTTTCTACCCTATGGAGATTCTGATGCTTAAAAACAGGGGTGGGACTCAAATTTGCATTGTTAACAAGCACCTAATACAGATGATCTCTGAGTAATAGATTTAAAGGGTGCTTTGGAGAGGAGATTTAAAGTCACAGCAGAATCCTGAGCAGTTTTTTGGTTTTTTTATATTGACATTTAACCCCCATTGTCAGCCATAAATTATCTCTATTTCATTTATCCCATTTAAGTGATTGCACCTGAGTTGTTACACCTGTTTATCATCAGTTGCCCTGATTTAAGCAGCCCTTGATAATACATGACTTATCATTATTTGGTGTTTCTTCAACTTTAAGCCCAAACCCTATCGACTTCTAGCCAACCCCCTCCTCTGAGCCATCTTTGAAAAGAGTATCAAGGGTTGGGGGGCATTAGATTTCTAAGATACTACTCCGTATTCCTGAAATTCTCCAATCTTAATGACGTTTGGGATGAAAATCCAATTTAGACAGGTTAATGAAGGCAGGAAGTTACTTTGGCCTGCATTGGAGTGAAACATCCCGCAGTCGTCGCACACCCAACTCAGCTCGACAGACACAGAAGCACTTGGAAATAGGTTAGCTCTTCTGTGTCCGCACAGCTGCCAAGGGTGAGGCTTCGTTCCTTGCCAGGTCTTCAGCTGCTGGTCTTGCTGCCAGTTGGCACCTCCTTTGTTTAAACAGAGCCCTAAGGCGGCCATCTGGAGACCTTCCAGGTACCTGTCTGTAGGGCACTGAGTCCCCCAGGGGTGTGGGGGACTTCAGGGCAGCTCCTGGCAGAGTGGAAAAGTAGCCATGCCGATGATGTGTTGGAACGATTGTAGCACTACCGAAAAAGTCTAGACCCTAACCCCACCCATGCAGACAGTGTAGATGCAGTGCACACCCAACTTCCATTTTGGCTTAAGAAACAGCCCTTTTAGAGCTCCGCTGTTTATTCTTCCTTGGAAAATTGACCTGTTAATATTGTGCGCAATATCCCATTATTAGTTTTTATCATCTCCGTGTTTCCTGGAAATAGTAAAATTCAGTAAATAAGCTTTTTTCCTTTCCGTGGAGGTCTTCTGACATGGTTTCATTCAAACTCCTCCTCCCCAAGAGCCACTGACAAGTGAAGGGGGGATGTTGAAGTGTGACACACCTTCCCCTACGTGTCCTTTTCACTTGCAGATTGCATTAAAATGGCTTCTACTGTGCAATGGAGAAAGAGTACAATAATTTTAAGACAGAGCTGAAATGTTGAGGCCGTGTCCTCCAGACCAAGCCAGGGCTGCTGTTCACTGTCCAGGGGGACATGTGGGAGATTTGTAGCTCGTACCTTGCTCCTGACTTGGAACTAAACCCACAAAAACCTCGCAAAGACATAGGAATCCCTAGGAGCTCAGGGAGGGCTTGGGCTTGGGGGAGGAAGATGGAAGGAGAAAGCAGCTACTGACGGTTGGTTCCCTCATTGCTAGCGTCCCAGGGCGTCCCCATGCCTTCATCTTAGCTGAGATGCTCCTGCTGCTGCCCTGTGGCAGCAGCCTCCCTCGCTCCCACCCGCCCTCCTTCCTTCCTTTATTCCCTTTTCAGTCTGACCTGAAAAGCAGGTAGCTCTCGTACAAATCAATATTTGTGCCTTTTGCACAGCCTGGCAGATTTGTAGGGAGTGGTTCAGGCTTACCCACAGACCCAAACCTTTCCTTAAAAGCTGTGGGCTCCAGGTAGCTGAGCGTTCTGTGAGAGCATGAACCATTTGTGCCTGTTGTGGGTTAATAATGTTAACTTGCCCACCCTATGAGGGAATGAAGTGCCTTGGGGGTCCGTCATGAGGTTTCTGGGCCAGATTGCAGACCGGCCCGGTGACCTGGGCAGTACGTAAGTTTCCACCATCTGTAAAGTGGTGATGCGACCTATGTCTCCTTAGGTGGGGCTTTTAAAATAAGATGGTGGAGGGGAGCGCCAGCTCAGCACCTGGTTTCCTCCCTCCATCCATTTGGCAAGTACAGGCGGAGCATCTGTTGTGGGCACAGCATTGTGCACAGTCGAACGCAGCCCCTTCCTCCTTCGACAAATCAAGGTGCTGACAGCCCAAGAGGTCTGCCCCCTTCCACGGTGGCCTCTGAGTCTGGGCTCAGGTTGCTGTCTGTGGGGCTCGGTTCTTTTTGCTCCCGACGGCACATTTCAGGAGTTACAGTTACTCTCCAGCTACTCGGGTGTTAGGGGCGCTGGCCCCTGTGCAGTTAAATCCGCACATAACTTTGGGCGCCCTCAAAACTTAACTAGTAACTCTTCGTCTGCTGTTGGCCGGGAGCCTTATTGGCAGTATAAACAGTCGGTTAACACATTTTGTATGTTGTATGTATTATAGTCTGTGCTCTTAATAAAGTCAGAGAAGAATGTTATTAAGAAAACCATAAGGAAGAGGAAATAGAGTACTGTACATATTTGTTGGGAAAAAAATCTGCGTATAGGTGGACCTGTGTGGTTTAAACTCATGTTTTCAGGGGTCAACTGTAATGTGTTTGGGTGTGCTTTCTACTAGAATGTCAAAGAGCAGAGCACCACTTAGCTGCTGTATGACCTTGTGCAAGTTAAAGTTAGTTAATCTCTTTGCCTTGATTTCCTTATTTGTTAAAATAGGTAATGATAGCCGCATTCCTCTGTGCACAGATCTGAGATGTGTGAGTTCTGGCAGGTGTGCACCCCAGGGTAGGGCGCATTTCCCCCTGCCCTCTTGGGTCCCCAGACACAGGAATCCTGCCAAAGGCGGTTCCAGGGCCCATAAGCTGTTATCATTGTCTTTCCAGAAGTCAGCTGGTCTTCCATCTCCGATTCCCTGGGGGAGTGGTGGGAGCCTGAGTCATCAGGTCATGGGGTTGTTGGAAAGGCCCCTCCAAAGAAACAAGGACATGGTTCTTGCTAATTCTTTACTGCTGCTTCGTCATTTCACATTTCTGAATATAGCTTTCTTTCATGCTTCTATTGGGAAATGAGGCTCAAAAAGAATACTTCATTCATTCATGGGCAGACGTCTGAGGTGACTTTCCTCTCGCCATACAATTTTTAAATGCCTGTGTCCCCTTCATTTTTGTCCTCTAGTCATGGCAGGCCCAGTGAAACCTGGGGTGGTGGCTGGGCCGCTGCGACCCAGTAGAGATGTAGCCGAGACTCAAAATCGCAAAAAACAAAACAAAACAAAACCCCAGAAAGCCACACAAGCACCCTATAGACGCCTAGTCCTCTATAGCTGCTGTCACCGAGCAGGTCACCCAGCAGTGGATGAGCTGGTGTCTCCAAGCCCCAACCCCAGTCAGTGAGCTCCCTGCAGCCTCAGTGTCTGGGGGTGTGTAAGGGTTAAGATACTACTTAAAAATTTTCCAAGGAAATGGGATCTTGGGGATCCTGACCCTGGGAGGTCAGGGGGGGCTGAGCTAGGGGGATGGTCATGATAACTGCAATTTCAACTTAAAAGCCATGCATTAGAAAATGGGCCTCAGTTTGGATGAACAAGGTCAGAAGGAACCAGATCCTGGGGGTGGGGGCTGCCTTGAAGTCTTGGTTAAACATCTTTTCATGGGGAAGGCAGATTCGAATCCTTTTCCCTGCCTTAGGTTATAAACCTGGCATTGTGATCCCGCCAGCGCCACTCCCGACCAATTTCTAAACTGTGTGGGTAGAGGGAGGAGGATCCTGGATAAAGTCTGGAGGACCGAATTCCAATCCTTATTATTCTTATGTTAACTGGTGCTGCTTTACCAGATACAGCGGCCACCTTCCCCTCCCCTTTGTCAGGTGGAAGCGACAGTTGAGGGCGTTAACTATGGATTTTAACTTTTTAAAAAAATTAGTCAGGAACCAGAAAGGTGTGCGCACTCACAACTGCACACACAAATTGAGGGTTGCTCCCATCTAGCTTACAAGATTTTGCGACTCAAAGTATTCTTGGGGAATGTCTTCGGTTCCTTCGGCAAGGTAGTCATCTGTTGCCATAAATTTTTAAAGTGGGGACCCCACCCCAGCCTGGATGGTTTCGGAAATGAACGCCATGTGGCCAAGACCCACCATGGCAAGAAGCCTTCCTTCCCTGGCTCTGTGTCTGCTTCTTGAGGGGGGTATAAGGTAGGTGATGGGGCAGAAAGGTGTTGAGGTAGTTGTTTAAAATGCCAGCTCTCTTGGCAGATCTGGGACTTGTACTGGAGATTGTGGTGATTAGAGGGGGAAATTTGCATCGGCAATTAGGAGTACCTAATTTTTGCCTGTGATTCCCTAAGGGCATTGGCAGGGAGAAAAACTAAGAGGAAAATTGTTTCCCAAAGGAGTTTTGTAAGGCATTCCCCTTCCCCCGTCTCTTGTGTTTCACCCATTTATGTACTTTCAGAGTGTTGATGTCATAGCATTTCAAAGAGATATTGTATGTCTTAACTGGTAACTTCTTTTAAGTAAGCCTAAAATATCCCCATCTCTATTAATGATCATTGGATTCCCTCTAGTAATGGAAATTGTCCTAGAATGTCCGAGTCATCCAGATGACTGGAGTCATTCTCCCTCCTGCCTAATTCTGGACCTCCTTTGACAACAACTGGAATGTAATTGGCAAATAAAAATAACCTCTAAGGAAAACGAGCTGGTGTAGATTAAATTTCTTTGGATTTTAAAAAATGTGTTTGAAGATGAAATCCTGAGAATGGGTTGGGGAGAAAACTGTGCTTAACTAGAGTATCTTTTGACCTATTAGTGGGGGTTTTGTAGGGAAGCCATTCCCTGCCCCATCCGCCTGTTTCTCTTGTGGGATTAATCATTTCCTTTTGACCTTGCGCTCTGCCCCTAACATGTTGCATTGATCAAATCCCGAAATCTCAAGTCATTTCTCCTCCCCCACCACCTAGCCCCATTCAAATTAGAAATCCTGAGGTGCAAGTGGGGGAGAGGTTTCAGGGGAAAAAGTTATTTATCAAGCTACACAAAAATGGGGGGGGAAAGATTGTTTAAAACAATCCTTTCCACCTTTCTGGTTTTTGGGTTTTTTTTTAAGCACTTCTTTTAACAGGCCTCAGTAAACGCCTCCTTTCCCAGAGTGAGACGGAAATGTCACTAGTTCAACTTGGTGCATTTAAAAACAACAACAACAACAACAAAACAACTTTGTTTGACAATAATTCTTGGGAAATGGGGAGGTTTTTTCTTTCTTTCTTTTTTTTGAATAGGTGTTAGGTTTCAGTTCCCTCCCCACCCCCACTCACACTTTAAAAAATTCCAAGTAAATCCTGAAATTTAAATTTCTGCTTACAATTAGCAGAATTACAATTGGTAATAAGATGACGAGTTAGTGATAGTGCTGAATGCAATTAGCGAAAGAACTGAGTCAACAACAAGCAAACTCAGAAATGACTTTGATTGTACGCCTTCCTCCTCCTCCAGGGAATCCGCTCAACTAAATATAAAGTTATTTGAAGTCTCTTAGCTGGTGTTACCATCACCTTTTATTCCAATTAGTAGGGATATTAGAGCTGGCACCCTTGAGGGGTGGGGAAATTCTGGTTTAAATTAATTAACTCTCGTGCAACAATCAGAAAATTAACTTCGGGGAACATGATTTCAGGGTGACAAAACAGGAGGGGGTCCAAAGAGTGTATCAAAATTACAAACAGGGAAAGGAAAGAAGAGAAAGCTGATTTTACCACCGAGGCAGAGCTAATGTCTTTGGGGTGTGGTGAGGAGGGAATTTTCTGTTCACTTGCTTGCAAGAAGCTACTCAGTGGGAGAGAAAATGTACCTGGAACCTTCTTGCTGGAGCCTGCTTGGGGGAACCTGTAGGAGGAACAAAGCTTCTGCCTTGGACCAGCTGCCATCTTGGACTATATTACGTGATTGACCCTAAGCTTTGGACTAAATTGATCACAGACCCCCTGGGAGAGGTGTAGCCTTTTTGGATTGTGGGGCCAGGAGTGAAATTAGGGACAGGGACAGTGTTGTGTCCTAATCGGAGCCCCTAGGGGCACATCCTGGAGGACTTTGAGAGCTGTGTTCCTTTTCCTCTGATCAGAGGGGGAGGGGTGGGGGCCCGGAGACAGATAAATGGGTTTTTCCAGCTTCACCACTAGTCCACTGCCGGGATATGCCTGAGGGGGTTGTATAGAAATTTGAGGTATTAGGAGCCAAGATGAATGGTTGGAATAAATGCAGGGTAGGGAGGGGGAAAGTAAAAGCCTCCTTAAGAGCTAGAAGGAGGAAGGTGGGGCCCTCAGAGGTGAGCATTTAGGAGCAGAGGCTCAAAGAAAGATGAGAACGTTTGGTCAGGGGTTTTATCACACTAAGTTCTCATTGCAATGCCCTGGGAACGAGCTATTAAAGTCAGCGACATTCAGCTTAGTGAATATATTCTCAACCTTGTGGGCCTTGGGGAGCCATCAGGATTGTGGAGGAGTTGTTGGCACACAGATAAAAATGCCTGTCCTGCAGATGACAAACCCCCCTAGCTGGGCAGACAGAAGTTTTTAGAGGCATTTCAAGGTAGTGTGTGAGGGCAGGGAGTGTTGTTACACTTAGTAGAGACAGCAAAGCCTAGCGCTTGCTGCACTGACTCTGGAGCCAGATTCTACCACTTTCCACTTGTGTGCTGGGGCAAGCTACTGTCTGTGCCTCAGTTTCTTCATCTGTAAAGTGAGGGCCATAACAGTAGCTACTACCCCGTAGGGTTGTGAGGAGGGTTAAACCAGTTAATATGGAAAGCGCCTGCTGTAGGGGTTGATAAACACTTAGAGAAGTGCCTGCCGCCATTAAATTCCTTCTGGGTCTGACAGAGCTTGGGAAAGGAAACTCAGGGAGAACCCCTTGATTTTTTTTTAAGTCCCCAATACACGCTCTACGTGGAAACTTTCAAAATACTATGAAAACTTAAATTGTTGTTCATCCTAACTAAGAGATAACAATGAACAACTTTACATGTATAATTTTTTTTTTTTTTGCTTTTATGGCTTAAAGGAAAGTGGGCGCCCCTCTTAACCTATTAAGATCATACTAGTATCATCTGTTTAGTACAAACAGTAGTTAAATGTATACCTTATCTTAGCAATATGTTAGGAATGTAAGGGAAATAGCAATTTTATTAAATTCAGAGTCACTACAGACACACATCCTGGTTCATCCTGAAAGGTACACAGTAGTATTTATTCTGCGGCATCCAAGACACGTCCAGGCACCCCTGCCCCTAGATTTGGTTAGCAAGGCATACTTCGTACCTATTTTTCTTCCTTTATACAAATAGTAGCATCCTACGTACCTTGGTCCTTATTTTCCCCATAATGCATTTGTACATCATCCCATGTGTCCAGAGCATCTCATCCTATTGCATGTCACCCAGTAATCCATCTATTTCAGTTATTTAGCTGGTCCCCTCTTGATGGACATTTAGGTTGCTTCCCATCTTAAACATGGTGCCATAAATCATTGGTCTATTCAAGGAAGTGTCTGGTTCTTAGCCTGGTGGCTTGAACATAGAAAGAGAACTATCCTGTCACTTGTAAAGTTTCTTGTTTACTAGAGAAAGGGACGCCGTTTCTTTTTCCTGAGAAGCAATGGAGGTTAAAGCTTTTCCCGAATCACACTGGGCCAGTGGTGAGAAGATTAGCACTCCAGACCCACGGATGTGTCAGACCTGGAGTTTGGTCTTGTCAAGAGTGTGTGGGAGAGACAGTGGCTTAGGGGGAGACCCGCAGAAAGACACCTTAGGGTTCGCCCCACAGGAAGCTTTACTGGGGATTTACACCCTGCCCTTCCCATTTAATGGTTAAGCTGTCCACCGTGGTCCATGGGTAGTTATTTCTAGAGAACCACCAGGTTGATATGTGCAATCCCAGACATGGAAGGTTGCTTCCAGACACACTTAGTAGGCTTTCGAGGCTCTGAGAGCCTGACACCAGCCCTTGGGGTTTGGGAATCTGAATTTTCCTCAGCCTCCATGGCTGCTACCTGCCCTGACCAAGCCTTTGGAACGGAGGCCGCGAATCAGTTTCAATGGGGTTAGCCATGGGTAGAGGAAGGAACGAACCCTTGTTGAATATCCTGACCCTTACTCCAGGAGGAAAGGACTCTTCAGCATTATCTGACTGAGGAAGACCTAGCCCTCCGCTCCTCCCTCCTACTCAGTGGGAAGCTCTTTTTATCTCTTTTAAATAGCTAAAGTAAAAACGATGCTTTTCTCATGGTTCTGTAAGCAGATTGGACTCAACTCAGAGAGGCTTCTGTCCTGTTTGTTATTGAAAGCGGAAGTCAGCTGAGCTAGAAGGTCCAAAGTGGTTGGTCCACCTGGCTGGCGGTCCAGGTGGGCTGTCCACCAGAGTGTCCAGTTTCTTCTCCCTGTGGCCTGGGCTCCAAGAGTGAACGTTCAAGTGCATGATAGCATCAGTTGCCCTGCTGGACATTGGAGAGCATGACTTCCACCACATTTGGCTGATCAAGGCACGTTGCAAAACCAGTCCAGATTGAAGGGGAGGGGAAACAGACATTTTGATGAGGAATAGCAAAAATGTGCAGTTGACCACAAGTGGCTTTTCCAGGAAAGGTTCATAAACTTACCCAGATACTACCTCCCAGTGATGAGAATTGGATCTCTCCCACACTACCTAACTTGTGTTCACAATTTTAGAACCGCAAACTGCGGAACATGATTTTCTGTCATACCTCCCACCCTGTCTTCTTCCACTTTTCCTGTTTTGTTTTGTTTTTTTGGTGTTGTTTGTTTTTGTTTTATAGCTTTTCATTTTTGGGGGGGTGGGTGAGTGGGTGTTTTCATCAGGCAGATTGCTAAACAAAATCAAACAGGTGACCAGAACTTCCCACTTCATCACTCTGTAGATTTGCTGTAGAACTGCTGATAGAACTATGAGACTCCTCTAACCCACAGTTTTTATTCTGGTGGGCTCTGATGCTAACCACCACCTAAAATAGTTCTGCCCATATTTATTGAGCCTCCACGTGCCAGAAACTTTTAGGGGCTGGGAATGAAGCAATGAACAAGACAGCAATCCCTAGCCTTGGCAGTGCTTAAATTCTACTGAGGAGACTGGCCATGAACAAGCAAATAGATTATACACTTTAGGGTAGTGAAAAGTACTGCAAAGAAGAAAAAAACTCCCAGGATTAAGGGGATGGACCCAGTACAGCACCACCAGTTTAGTGATCAGCAGAAGTATGTTGAATGAGGTAAGGGAGGGAGGGTTGTGTGTATGTTTTGTGTGGGAGAGAATACTGTCAGCAAGTTTAGCTTGTGTTAAATGCATGTCAGGCAGAGTGGCCTCCTGATGGGGAGCCCCCCGAGGGCTGTAATGTAAGGAGGGGAGTACTGTGATCTGTCTCTGCCTTCAAAAAAAGATTATTTATTTATTTATTTATTTTTTTTAGAAGGGAGGGGGGAAGAAGGGAGAAAGAGAGGGAGAGAAACATCAATTGCTTGCCTCTCACACGCCCCCCACTGGGGACCTGGCCCACAGACCATGCGTGTCCCCTGAGTAGGAATCAAACCAGCAATTCCTCGGTCCACAGACTGGCGAACCAACCGGGGCTGTCTCTGCCTTTTTAAAAGGTACTCTCTGCATGGGCAAGAGACCTGTAGGGCAGAGATGGGAGAAGCAGGGAGACGCTGGGAAACAAGCCCCTAAGCCTGCTGGTGGCCTGGAAAGTGGTGGCTTGCTCAGGAATGTCTGGAAGGAAGATGGATGGTCTTGTCCCAGAATAAAAAGGTTCAGGGATGGCGGTTGGGGGGACACAGCAGGGGCTCTGACTTGAAGGAGACAGGAGGAATGAGCTCAAGACACACCCCAGGGTGGGAAGGGATGCTGAGCATGAAGGGACTGCCCTACCTGAGCCATGCTGCCTTGGGAACTTTACTCCCCCGCCCCACCCCGTTCCTATTTATACTTTCAGACTACATTCAAGCTTCTCTTCCTCCAGGAAGTCTGCTGAGGTTAACATCTCAGGCCCCATGCTTTCTGGCTTCTTTCTCCCAATCCTGAAATTGCTGGCCTGACTCAGTCATCCCTCCTACTGGACTGTATCCTCTTTGTGGGCAAGGGCCTAGGTCCAAGCATGGTGCAAGAAGGAAATGTGCATCTTGGGAAATCATGTTAAAAACATAATGGCATTTATTGGTAGAGGCTGAAAGAGACCGATCTAACCAGCCATGAGTTGGAGGAGCAGAGGCAAGTAGGAGATGTGTACCGGTCAGGGGTCGTTCACCCACGACACCTTTTCTACTCGTGTTTGTGGCATCTCAACATTCTTTTCAGTGGGCATTAAAGCAGCAGTCCTAGAGAACACTGGCCCAGAAGCCACTGGCGTGGCTTCACAGCCATCGTCTGACCTGCCTCGCATCCGGCCTGCAAACGCGTTCCTGGAGTGGACCTGGCCCTGCCACCTGCCTCGCACTGGAACCCTCCGGCAGTCCAGCATCCCTCTACTTTCTGTTACAACTGGTCCACATTTGGATTTCCCGCACTTCCTCTTAGGAACAACTCTTCACCACCATCCACACGTGAGCTGAAGTGTATTATCCCCGTTTAATGGGTGGAAACAGAGCTTAGTAGACAACTTACCCAAACGAGCTGGGGAAGGAAGGGGCTACTTCAATATCTGAACACGGATTTTTTGACTCTTCAACAGAAGATGGCTCCAGGCTGTGTTCTCTGGTCTCCTTCCATGTCTGGATGAGTGGAACAGTCACTGTAATCTCTGTTCCCTCAAGGCCACCTAGCTACCATAAGCCTCTGCTCAGAAACTTGCTTGTCCCCATTCCTCACACCTGTGGCCTGTGAGCTTCCAGCTAAATTTCCCTCCATTCTGCTCCAGATTCTTCCCGTCATGCCTGGGCCCAAGGAGAGTGTATTACTTTGCTCCAGTTGTTCCTTTTAATTGGGTTTGTGAGTCTTCTAACTCAGTCCCACTTTCATTCCATTTTTAGAAGGCACTTGATTTACCTGCCCCACCCCCAGGCCTTGGTGACCACAGCAAAATTGTATGAAGTGCGTCGTTTTTCTGGATGGCAGATTTCCCTATCTGCTCCCGTGCGTTTTGGTTAATTCCTCGTTTGTCTTACTGACCCTCTCCAGCAGGTTTACAAACTGCCATTTTTGAGAGTGCAAGGCAACATGAGGAGACTGGACCTCTGCAGGCTGACCAACCAAATCGGCTTCTTGAGTTGTTTTTTAATCTCCCAAGGCCCTTAGTTCAGAACCTTAAATCCAGTGTAAATAGTTTTAAAGAAAGAAAGAAGAAAAGAAAAGAAAGATAGCAGTAAACACAGCACACTTGATAAGGATACTGTGGCCTTGGACGCTTACAGAACCCGAGTGTGGGCTGAGCATGAGAGCTGACTCTGCAACGTGAAATCGACCACCCAGGAGCGAAACGTTGGGAGAGCTTGGAGGCTCCCTATAGGTGACCAGAAGGTAGACAGGCCAGCCCCTTTTGGGGGGTGGGGGCCCTTTGAGTTTTAGGTGCAGTGTGATCAACGTTGCCGAAGGACTAAGGAAAAGCCACATGGGGCGAGAACTTCAAAACACACCAGTTTGAGGATTCATTACAGCCAAATATTTCGATTTCGCCTGCTTTATACATCTCCTCTTTTCCTGGTGTAGGTGCTAGCCAAAGTAGGGGTGACTGTAAAAACAAAAAAGAAAAAGAAAGAAATCACCACAGGGCCAGATGAAGCCAGTTAGAAATTTTAGGACCCAAGCAGAGACCCAATTTCCTTTATTTTCCTCCTGAAACTTCAGATTACATGACTGTGATACTATGCCCCCCCCCGCCCCCCACGCTATCAAGCCTGGCTTTTCTCATCTTTTTAAGTTTATCCTTGAGTATCTGCTTGGGTGGTGATGGAGTTCTGTAGAGCAGGGGTCCCCAACCCCCGTGCCACCGACTGGCACTGGTCTGGGCCTATTAGGAACCAGCCCACACAGCAGGAGGTGAGCTTGAATGTAATGTGCTCAAAGCATCCCCGCATCCCCCAGGTCTTCCAAGAGACCAGTCCCCAGTAACAGAAAAGGTTGGAGACCCCTGCTGTAGAAGATGGGGAGGGGGGCAATTCCTGATCCCATTACCTGTTGAGTCAAGCTGCCCATTAAGTTCAGAGGACCAGCTCGCAAGTACAGTTTGAAGATTCCTCATTTTCACAAGCTTCATTTGTTGGAATGAAGTGGAATTTCTGAGAAAACTCCGAATCTAGGACTTGAAACCACTCTTCCTCATTACCACCACCATTTTCTTAATAGGGGGGAGAATGTATGATGACTTGGTCCTAGAAATTCAGGCTTCTAAAAGGAGTTTGATTCCAGTGGTTTTGCCTGCATTATCCCCAAATGTTGACCTTTTTTTCCCCCAAGATTGTATCTTATTACTAGTTAGTTGGCATTTTTCTGCCTGAAACCCTGGTGGCCTGGGTGTGGGGCTTCCCTGACTCCTTGCCAGATCCGGCTGTAATTAGTGCTTCTTGAAGAGCACAGCTGTTAAGAGCTCTGCACACTTGTGGGAAGAGGGATGGGTGAGCTCCCAGGGACTAGGGCTTCGTTTCTGGCTGTAGCTGGGCCCCTCGACAATTCCTGATTGTCTGGTTTGGCAGCTGAATTGATCCTTTGCAGTTGGTGGGTTTATCCGGGTTTGTCCCTTGTGATTCCAGCACAGGTTGGGCCCTTCCTCCCCAGGTCACATCACTTAAGATTGGAATGCAGCTTTTCTGCCACCCAGTTCTTTTCTCTGCTGGACCAGTTTCTACTGGTTTGCCTAGGCTCCTTGTCCCACCCTGCGTTGAGTTTGGTTTCTGTTTCCCACCCTTCCTTAAAAAGGTCTTTAAGTTTTAATTGTGTTTAATCTGAGCTAGAAGTCTCTTGCTTAGTATTAGCGTCTTATTGCCTGCCCTATTACTCCCCCCCTACCTGTGCCCCTTACCTCAGACCACTCTCCAGTTTGCATTTTTTTTCCTCTGGGAAGGGCGAGGAGTGGGAAGATCCACCTGGTAAACTGCGTTGGATCAGGGAACAGCCCTGGGCGGCTCATAGTCCTCTGGTGACTCCCAGTGAGGGTGACAGGTGACTCTGTAAATCCGGTCTCCTGGTCTGTGCGTGACTGGTCGGTGGTGTCCCTTTGGCCTTTGTGGGAGCATCTTTGGAATTCGGGTTCCTGTTGTTGGAGTAGAGGGGAGTGTGGGGGGGGTGTGATTTAAATTAATTGCGCTTTCTTGAAAAGGGTTTAAAAAAAGAAATCCGCTTCTTGATACGACTGAGGCCTTTCCTTTCGCCCCCAGAGGGTGTGAGCCCCTCTGCTCCTGCTCGGTCCGCCCCTTTACTTACAGAGGAAGCCCTTGAGAAAGGCTCTGGCAGGCGATTCCAGGGGGGAAAGGAGGTGCTGTAGGAGTGCGTTCGTTCTCTGTGTTTAATGCCCTCCTCCACGGGGCAGTTTTGAGCAGTGCTGCAGAGAGAGCCAGGCTGGGGCTTGGCAGCACATCCCCGCGCTTCACACACACACAGTCCTTGCCCCGTCCCCTCCGAGGCGTGGGCAACGTGGTGGCATTGAGACTTCACAGAGGCCTGCTACTGCACCCTTGATTGGTCCCCTCCCCAGTTTAAACAGGTCCTGCCTGTGGACAACTCTGGATTAAAACAAGATTTCTACAGCAATAAATACTTGGTTAACTTATTGATTTGCAGGCAGTGCCTGGTAAGGTAACCTGCTCTTAAAATTGTCAGCGGATGTGACAGTGTATGTAAACCTGGGCCACCGGGAAGGCCAGAGTTGGATTGGACCCTTCTGTCCAAGGCCGAAGGCAGCTAACTAACAGGAGTTTCGCTGCTCGGTAGTAGAGCTTGCTAGAGTGAGGAGGGAAAAAAGAAAATTTTTTATTGTGTTAGCGAGAAAACATGGCTAGAAATGTTTTAAAACCTGTTTTGTTGCCAGTTTTATTCTTATCTGTCTTTATTTTTGCTTCCTTCTCAAGGTAGTTTTTTCCCCAGGTGATGAAGGCCTTCCCTTGCTTTTAAATCCACCTGTCCATATGATCTCTGCCACACAGGCAATTGAAACCCCTTTTGCTACTTTAGGAAGTGAAAAGGTTTCAGGTGCACAATGTTGCCCACTGTTTAAGAGGTGAGTGAGGACTGAGTTACACGGCCACCTACAGAGTCTCGCCATTAAAAAAAAAGTCAGCCTCCAAGCACCGCTGACTCTTGTCCAGAACACACATTTAAAAACTGCGCCTTGCTTTCGAGACCTCGGAAGCAACAGAAAAGCTGTGTATCTGTGTTAAAAATCTATCTTTTCGGGTCTTGTTTAAAAATCCATAATTTACGTGGACAGTGATCTCATGTTGGAACAAATCTTGATTTTATTTGCTGCTGGAAGCTGCATGGGCCACTCATTAGTACATCAGAGGTCAGATGCATGCAGGGATGGCAGCTGGGGCACTAATGATTTCATACGGCTTTGTATGAGTGCCGGCCGCCTGCGGTGCTGTAAATCGGGCTCAGGGCTCTAATTTTTTTTCTCTCTCCCAAAACCTCCAGGGAATTAGTCCGAGGCTTGCCTCTTGTGAGCTAGAACTTAAGATAATATTTATAGTGGAGGGCAAAGGAGAAATAATACCTAATAGAAAACATTGCGGGTAGAATGGTAGCAAAACCTATTCAAAGTAAATTACATGGGGCCATTGGAGTAACTCATTTATGGGCTGAACCAGTATTTATTATGTCCTTAGCTCGGAAGAGGGCTATGCCAAGGCCAGTCTCCAAGCTTTACCCCATCAGCAACACGAAGCTATTGGTGGGAGGGTTTCCGCCTCACTTTTTTTAGGTATAATTTACATAAAATAAACAGTGTACGCATTTTGAGTTTTGACAATTTATATACACCTGTGTCCCCATCAAGTTATTAGAACATTTCCATGAACCTAGAACAGTTCCCTAACTTCTGATTTTTTTTTTTCACCTTTGATTAGTTTTGCCTTCATGTAAATGGAATTGCGTGGTATGTTCTCCTTTGATTTTGGCTTTTTCCACCAAGCATATGTCATTGAGATATATCGGTGTGATCCCACCAACCAGTAATTCATTTTCATTGCTGAAAAATAGTCTATTGTTAGGATATAACACAGTCTGTGTGTCCGATGTGGAAGTTTTTATATCCGAACTTGGAGAATGTTTAAATACCCAAGTTTTATTTAAGTAAATAAGTTTATTTGTTAAATTATGTTTGGTAGATGGCAGTCCAAAACACAAGTCTGGCATGTCCCAGGTGTCACTTAATGTCATTATAACGTGGATCTGTTGCAAGTAACCCAAGTGCATGTGTCATGCGCCACTATGGGCCTATGTTAGAGCCTGCAAGAAATGCGAGAGAGAGACTCCACCCTGCGGGTAGCAAACTCCCCTGGCCTCGTGGGTGTGGCCGGCCATGAATGTGCTCAGGCTGCATGGGGGGCAGAGGTTAGCAGGCCCCAGCCTGGAGATCAGAGTCAGACCAGAGCGAGGGAGCTGCTACAGGTTGGGTTCCAGGAGTCAGACCCCGAGCACTGGGACGGTGAACTTGTTTGTCAGCAACTGAAAGCCAGGGGAAGGAAGCAGGCCCAGCAAGACCACAGCGCTCGCAAGGCGGGATGAACCGGACACACAGCTGTATTCCATTCCCCCTTTTCCCATCCTGGGAGTTGCTGTGTATATTGTCCCACACTGGGCATTTTATGACATCATGTTTATACTTTTAAAAATTGGACGTTTCTTCTTGCAATTTTACAAAGGCTCTGAGAAATACTAATGGTAGCTCACTGTGGAAAGTGCTGTCTGCCCATGCGTTTTCCCACCCAAATCCCCCTGCACCCTCCCCACCTGGACTTCCACCTTGTAGCTCACCTGGGCCATTTTTTTTTCTTGTCCTTGTTAAACTTAACTGCAGCTCCCTGAGCAGGGTCAGGATCCCAGGAAAATCCATGCCCGGGTTATACTGTCTCTCGTTGCCTCCTTAAAGTGCCGTCCCCCCGCCCCCTTCTTATACAGCTTTTCAAATTTTGCTTATTTATTTTTAGAGAGGGAAATGTTGATTGCTGCTCCATGCATTTATGCATCCATTGGCTGCTGCTTGCATGCGCCCCTGACCGTGGGCGAACACACAGGGATGAATGGGCAACCGCGGTTTATGGGGACCACACTACCCAACTGAGCGACCCAGCCAGGGCCAGGAGGGCCTTCCTTGAGTCAGTCAGATTGACTGCTGTACCCCCAGCTCCAGGGAGGGGGCTGCGGTAGGAAACGTTGTGGTAGGAAACTATTTGGTCTGTGACTGTGGCAAAGCTTGTGGAAGGTGTGTGTGCTGCGTTTGCATTGCTCTGGGTGACCTTGCTCTCTTCTCTGGGTTTCATCTTCAAGACAGTGCCAGAGGGGAAATGCCTTCCTTCCAGGATTAACTCATTTCCATACATTTTAATAATTCCAACCGTTCTGTGAGCCGAAAATTGGGTTATTTCTCCTTTTACCAAATCTGCAGCTATGCTCAGCCAAAGTCGGTTATTCAACTGTGGAAACAGAACTTACCTGATTATCTGTTCCTTTTTATTTGGTCTTAGTTTTAAAAAGGTAATTGTTCTGTTTTTGCACATGTTAATAATAAAAGCTGTGTGCTGGGGGAAGTACAAGCTGTGATGTGCTACAGGGAGGGTCCTTGGTGGGGTTGCTGGGCTGTAAAGTGGGGGGACTCCCATGTGCCCAGCTCTGGAGTGTTGGGACCTTGTCCCAGAAGCAGGGGGGCAGGTGCTGGGAAGGAGAGAGCAGCTCGCAGGGTTTAAGAAAGCTTGTCATGTGAACAGCATGAGACATTTCATGGTCATCAAACTAGGCACCAGCAGCAACTTCACTGAGCCTGAAGTTGTTAGAGCTAATGGCCTCCTCCCTGGGTTCAAGCCTTCTTTTTCAGATCTGCCCATGCACCCTAAAAATGTGGCCTAGAGATGAGCCAGCTGTGCTTGGGGCACCCCCATCCCCACCTCTCCACCAGGTATTCTTGACACTACCATTGCCTGGTGAGTACTGGTAATGAATTTCATTGAGCTAGGTGGCCAGGAAGGTAGTATACTATGTGTCCAAGTCTTTTTACTCTGCTGACCCTTGGGATCAGATGTGCCCCCAAATTTCTGATTTTAGAAGTTAATACTGTGCATGTGTATCCGTTAGTAACAACATCACAAAATAATGAGTATGAGCATTTCTTCAGTAAATATGTGAAAAGTCACACTCAGTGGTAAAAATCATAAATCGTTTCCATGCGAGTTCAGGTTTTGCTGTCAAATAGCGTATGTAAAAACTTTGGATTTCCAGAGACTGTTAGGTTTTGGAATTCAGAAGAGAGACTGGGTGTGTAGGGGGTGGGGATCCTTGTGTTTGCTTTGGTGGGTGTTTGAATGGTTCCCGCTGGGACTCATAAATATTTATTCTTAACACCCCTCTTCTTATACATTGCCTGAGACCCCTTCCACCAGGTGCCCCCAACAAGCACTCCTCTCTCCCCTCCTTGTGTTTGAGACAGTCCGCAGCAGCCATTTACGGAGGAAGCAAAACACAACAAGGCGTGCTTTCCTGCTGCTCCCCTTCTCAGCGTTTTTTCCAGTCCCTCAGGCTCCCGCAGCAGCCTGTACCCCAGTCCGAACGCGGGCCTTCTCACCTGGTGCCCTACTGCTGACTTTTTGTGTTATTTGGTCTTGTGAGAGGCAACCACACATTGATGTTTCTCGTTCCCTTCCCCTCTCTCTAAAAAGAAAGAAATCTTAAAAAAATAAAAACAAAAACACCAAGGATAGTCACTGCAGCATTGCCTGTGATTTTTGAAAAAAAATCAGAACTTCCTTCTCTCTGTAGGTACTCATTAATAAATAAGTTATGCTACATCTGCAGGCCACCTAATATGCAGTCATTCATAAGATGGACAGCTTGACTCAGAACATTCTCCAAGTTGACATAGTTAAGTGAAAAAGGCCAAGTATGATATACAGGTATTTGTCTCTAAAAAAGTTCACATGCATAGACTATATCATATTTTGGAATGATTGTGTGTGTTAGGAGAGTTTTAAAAGTGTTTGCACTTGTATATATTTTTGGCATTAAAAACACGTTATGTTCCCTATCTAAATAATTTTTTCGGATACTCCCCTTTTCCACTCCCTGCGAGCCCCCCCCCAAAACAAAAGGGGGGAACGAAACTGTCCTCAGCCTGGCTCTGCTGTGTCTGAACTGGTGGCGATTGTGCTTGAACAAGGGTCCGATCCCCCCCGCCCGCCACCGCCGCCGCCCAAAGCTCCGGGCGGCAGCACGTGGCCAGACCCCTGCTTTGGGTTTGGACTTCGTATTCAGTGTATTTTTCGTAAATCAAGTAAAGTTTGGTTTTCATGTTATTGAATAGACTTAGTTTCTTGGCTGGACTTGACTCCTTGAACTTGGCTTACCACTTTTTAAATAGGAGAGTCTGCACAGTGGCACACACTGATAAGGCTTCTGCCTGTCACCAGTCATTCTTCACTTCATTTCTATAGTGGGAAACTAAGAAGCCCTTTTGGATGGGTGGAGACCTCCTCCTGTCTAAGCCTGAGTTTGTGGGAGGCCAGATGTCCCCAGTCATTTTTAAGAGATGGGGTGGGGGTGGGGGGAATCTCAAAAATAAGTGTACAGCAGTTAATATATTGTATTTCAGTTGGGATTTTGATGATGAGAGGCCCCTCCATCCTTTGAGTTTACATGTTTCCCTGATGCGAGCAGTTAGCTGTATTTAAAACTAGAAGCTCATTCTTACAGATGTGCGGTGTGTATGAGCTCCTTGTTGGACCACAGGTAGTATAAAAAGTAGATTTCCAGAAACAACGTCGTGTTCATTAACAAAGCACTTGATTTAAGCTCTGGCTAAGGAAAACCTACCTACTTGGTATTTTTATTTATTTATTTTTTCTTTAACCTCCCCCTTCCTCTCCCGCTGGGCCCACATTCCTAGGTCTTTGTCTCCGCTTGGTATTTTAGAAATTTTGGGAGAGGAAGACAGTGGGTGGGGCCTCCTGGAAGCTGGGGGCAGGGAAGAGGGTGGTCGCTCATAAGGTCAGAGGTTGAGCCTGCTCCATTCAGCTGGGGCAGCCAGATTGTCGCCATGCAGGGGCGGTGGGGGCGGGGGCGTGTGCGCATCTGCCCGGGAAGCCCCAAACAGGCAGCCCCAGGCCCTGGAATTCCTCCCACCAGAGGCCTGCTCCTCCCCCCACCCCCACCCCCTTCCTGGAGCCATAGTTCATGGCCTCTGCTACATTTCTGGCCTTGGACCCTCCACACAGCCCTTTCTTTGGAAGACGTGTGTTCCAGTTTATTCTGTAAAAATAACCTTGCCACTGGTTCAGAGTCGTTCCCATGCACACCCATACCTATTGATCGTGTTTCACAAGCTCTGAAATGGTGGTTTCTTGACTTAGATGCTGAGCTGGTTAATGGGTTAAAAGTTCTTCAACTTTTTGCTAGAAAGTTTATAAAACTGATTACATTTTCAGTATTTGGGCAATTTGTTCTCCCCTCCATCCCCCAAATCGGCGATTTGTTCATTACTATCACCGTGAGGCAGTGCCTTTCTGGGTGCACCCCATGCCCAGCCCCAGCTCCACCTGGACCTGCACTTCGGAAGTCGCAGTGTGGTCCAGGGCACCTCGAGATGCATCGATCTCATGTGAAAAGGTGCCAGGTGGGATTTGCCCATTTGAAGGAGGTACCTGGACTCTCAAGGCTGCACGTGCGAGGGGCCTGGTTGGTGCCAGGGGCTTCTCCCTGAGGTCGAGACCCCAGAAACAGGGGTCTTTGGGATTTCAAGGGAAGAGTGGATCAGACTGGCCAGGTGGTCCCATGACCAGGTAGTGCCAGGCTCGGGTGAACAGCCTAAGTTTTTTGCCACTCTCACTGCCTGTGCAGATCTCCGAAACTGCGTCTGCCCAAAGACACAGGATAGCAGGGTGTCTCTAGCTAATCAATCCACACAGCTCTCCCAACAACAAGTTAATCCCCAGGCAGAGAAGATTGCTTAACTGCTGGGCAGGAGGGGGCAGGAGACAGAAGGTTCTGAAGCATACTTCATTCTAATTTAAAAAGGAACCTTCTGATGGAAGGGTTTCACACTTGCTGTTAGCATAGGAGTGATCCCTTTATTCCCTTGACAAATGGAGGGAGCAAAGGAAAGGAATGTGGTTGGAACCTGTGGGTGAATTGCTTTAGCATCACATCGTTTCCAAAAAAAAAAAAAAAAAGACTTGTGGAGTTACCCCCAAATGTATCCAGCACCACATCTTTTGGTTGGTATTTCAGGTTAGCTTGAGAATTTTAGGTTTATCAGATCAGAAAGATGAGCTCATCTCTAAATGGTGGACCTGGTTTTTAAAAGTGATTTGTTTTGAAGAAGGCAGATTGCCAACACTTGGTTTTAGTCTACCACAGCTCCTGGAGAAAAGTATTGCACCGAATGACAAAAAATGGTAGTAAAACTACGAACCTGGCCACACTTATCCCCCTCCTATAAAATATTAGTCCATAAAAATTACCATATCAGAACCACTTCTTAAAAGTAGGAACATAATGTCATAATTCTTTTCCTATATCAGAATCCAAACGTTCTTGGGGGAAGTAGCCTAACCCATGCCGGATTACGTACCTCTCTATATTAACTGTGTCAACCCAGAGTGGAACAGGCCTATTTACCTGACTGAGTCTTTTGGGAAATTGTTACCCTAGTAAGTGTATGTGCTCCACATCAAGACCTGGGTGGGTTAATAAAATAACCTGGAAAAGGAGGAAAATGGCTTTCTCACTGTTTGCCTCAGGGCGACTTAACAGCCTAATAGGAAATTCCTAGCCCTCAGGGCTAACAACCAGGCTCCCCCCCCCCCCCCCAATCTCTGTCTCCCTATATCTACTTAGCCAAGACAAGCTCTTGTACAGTTTTACATCTCGGACCTCCAGGATACCTAAGCATGGTGCTGTGGGCTCTGCATGAGGTCTGTATTAGGCATGTGTGGGAAGCAGCTCTTTAGAAACCGGGTTGGCCTCCCCGCCCCACCCTTGCTAGCTGTGTGGCCTTAGGTACCTTACAACCTCTTGTCTTCACATGGGGATTAAGTGCGTTTTGTGTGTGTGAGAGCTTCCCTTGGACACCACTTCCCTGCCTCCTGTTGCGTGTTGGCTGGCTTTCCCTCACACCTAGGTGTACCAGAGGCAAATTTAAGCTCTGCTCTTGAAAGCAATCCAGCAAACATTTACAGAGAGCGGCGCTAAGTGCCTTGCTCTGTGGAGGGATACAAGACTGGCCCAGTTTCTGTGCCAAGGAGCTGTCGCTCTTGTGAGCTCCTCATTTATCAGCAGGTGGAGGTGGTGCCAAGCCTTCTCTCTCTCCCTCCCAGCGTACGGGGCCCCAGGGAAATAGAGAACACGGGTAAAGCAGTTAAAGCAGTTCTCTCAGCATGGGCTGCCTCCCAGGGTCAACTCCTTGGAACAACTTGGCAGGAAGCAGAAAGACAAGAAGTTGGCTGACCTGACCACGAGCTTTTGCCCTTAGCTTACTGGAGTGCCCAGAGGACCATGCTTTGCATGTTGTGCTAATCTCCTTGATTTTGGGGGTGGGGGGCACAAAAGTCTTGTGGCGTGAGGGTGATTAATATTGGCTCCTAAACTTGCTTTACGCACTCAGAGGCTGGGATGGCAAGAGAAAATTTCTGGTACATTCTTTTATTTGGGCTGCCAGTCTCAGTAATAACATCATGTTGGAACTTTTCTGGGTTATTAATCTAAGATAGAGGGAAATGTTACGCCTTTGAAATGTCTCAGTTATATAGGTTGTCTGTTCCTCGACTTGGGGTGGGGAAGAAGAGCAAGCTGTAATCCCAGCTGACCACACTACTCCCTGTTCTTGTAGGGCCATGCTGCTTTATCAGGAATGGAGTGGGTGGAAGTCTGGGATCCAGAGCACCCCTGTTGCTGTCCTGTCTGTCCCCAGTCCTGCATGTCTCGTTAATGCCTGTCCCATCTCTGGTCCCCAGGTGCTGCATCTGTACTGTGACACTTGCTCAGTGCCCATCTGTCGTGAGTGCACAATGGGCCGGCACGGCGGCCACAGCTTCATCTACCTCCAGGAGGCGCTGCAGGACTCACGGGCGCTCACTATCCAGCTGCTGGCTGACGCCCAGCAGGGCCGCCAGGCAATCCAGGTCAGTCCTTCCCCACCCTTCACCTGTTTGCCTTATTCTTCCTTGCACAGAAAACCATTCCCACTCCCTTCCAGATGGCGTGTGTAGATTACTGGGCAGACGCCAGTGTGGGAGGGCCATGGAACAGTGACCCAAATGAGGTGCTGTGATAGCCATGCAACTCCAATCCCTGGGGCCGTGGCGGACTAGGGGGTGGGGGGAGACCTCTTTCAAGCCCTGTGTGGATTAGGATGTGGCCAGAGTTACTGGCCAGTCTGGGCTTGTTCCAGACACCTCGCCTGGGCCCCTGTCACAGCATCTGTCTGTTTCCCATCCAGCCTTCCCCCAAATCCAGGTGGAGTGCAGGAGGACTGGGAGCTTGATGCTTTTCAGACAGAGAACTTCGGTATTCTGAGTTTTATTTTATTTATTTATTTAATGGTGAGAAATAAGTGAGCATGGGAAATTTAACATGAGGTTCAGAGTCTCAAACTCTTCTGGGTGAAAAAGTCACATCGTGGTAATTTAGATGACTCTCTCTCCCTTTGGGGTTAGGAAGGGACACGTGTAACTTTGGGACATAGCAAAGCTCTCTCACGTAGTCGGGATATTGTGTACCTGAATTGATTTTTGAATCGTGCCACCCGATCCAGGTGACAAGGTTTTAGGAAAACGGAAAAATATTGAATAGGAAACTATTGGTTGTTTACATTCTAGAATATTTGAATAAGTGAATTGCTTAAAAAACATCTTTGAGGAAAATGTTTAAAGAACTGATCATGCGTTCTAATCAAGGGCTGGAAGGGAAGGATGGTTCAGCCAGTGTCAGCCTGTGGCCCAGGGCAGCTACGAATGCAGCCCAACACAAAATTGTAAATTTACTTAAAATCTTTTTTTTTTAAATTATTTGTTTGTTTGTTTTTTACCTCATCAGTTTTCATTTGTGTTTGTGCATATAATGTGTGACCCAAGACAGTTTTCTTCCAGTGTGGCCCAGAGATGCCAAAAGGTTGGCCACCCCTGGTTTAGATGGTAAGAAATTTCTCCACAGCTATCACATTGCTATGCATGATAATGAAGAAATCTTTCTGATGAGCCAGATTATCTGACACGCAAGTCACAACATTGGAAGTTTGAGAGTCTGTATTTCTGGAATCACTTATTTTGTCGTATTCTTAGGCCTTCAGAGTGTCTCTTGATTGCTGTTAGATCTCGTTTGTCAGCATACTTTGGTGCATAGTTCATTTATTTCTATTTTATTTTAGTGACTCTGTGTCCCTGCAGGCTTCTCTGCTAGACACCATCACCAGGGAGTTTAAAGAACAGCTGATGTCTGGGTTTCTTTCCCCACTAGATTGCGGTATTATCTGATGAACGCCTTTCAGTCCTTGGAGATTGAGAACATGCCGGGGATCCTGGAAACATAACCAGAGTATTGCTGGTGAGCTTTGTGCTCTGCTGGCATCTGTTGCTCGGGTGGAGGTTTTTTTTAAAAAAAAGTTATGAATTCTCAGGAAAGTACAGACTTGAGCTTTTTGTGGGGAGAAGGACAGATTTTGTCTGCCATGTTCAACTTTCTGAACATAGTCACTGTTAGCTGGAAGTCTGCTGTGTGGGTAGTGAAAAGAATGCAGGAGTGAAAATCAAATATTAGTTGATACTATTATAGCCATAATACTGGATCATGGGGCATTTTGTGGGGAGGATCCAAGTGGCGGGCTGGGCAGGTGGCTTCTTGGGGTGAGATGGGATGCACAGCACATTAAAAATCTGTGTGGCCACACCAAGGTACAGCTGCAGAACATCAACTGTGTAGATTGTCAGTAGACTCCCTAGAAAGTCCTTGTGTAACCGTAGGTGTTTGGGGGAAGGTGCACCCTTCCGTGACTCTTGTTTTTAATTCTTTGAAACCTGCCCTCTGCCAGTGATCTGAAGATTAGGGGTATAATTGAACACGTTTCTGTCTGAAAGTTATCACATTCTCAATGCATTTGACCATTCCTACAAAACTTATCTGGAGGCCCTCTATGAAAGCAGTGTCCACGTTCTTCATTCCTGTTAATAGAGAAGTCCTTGGATCTTGGTAGAAAACACAGCCCATTTTTCCTCTGAGCTAACTCTTGTGATGTCAGCTCACGCCTTTGCAGGCTGGGGGACGGGAAGTCGAGGTAAAGATTGAGGACAAGTTACCATAACTTTGCTCAACAAACATTTGCTGAAAAGCCAGTTTGTTCCCATATGTGCCAGAGAAACAAGCTCTGGCCCCAAAGTCAAAAGACTGGTGTGATCTTCTTTTTATCGTGAACAAGTGTTTTTGCTCCATTTGCACTCAGTTTCTTGGACACGTAACTCTGATTGTCCAGACCCCATACAAGGAACCTATGTCTAGTCCTAGACTGGTGTCTCAGTTGGTTGGAGTGTCATCCCACATGCCAAAATGTTGCAGGTTCAGTTCCCGGTCAGGGCACGTACACCTACATTGTGGGTTAAGTTCCCAGTTGGGGCACTTACAGGAGGCAACCAATCAATCTCTCTCTGTCTCTCTCTATCTCTCTCTCTCTGCCCCCTCCCCTTTTTCTTCTCTCTCTAAAATTAATAAACATATCGTTGGGTGAGTATTAAAAATAAAGGGAGAGGGAAAGAAGGAAGGAACTCAGGTCGAAGAAACTGAGCTGAGAATGGGGAAGAGTCCTCATGTCTTCAGCAGATATTTAACTGAGCTTCTGCAGTGTTACAGGAAGGCACAGTTTTGAGAGCTTGAGGTGGAGTCCCTGTTAAATCCAAATGTCATTTTTAAAGTCATCTGGAAAAGTTGGGAAAGGCAGCCAGGATGTAGTTCAAGGTATGCTTTTAGTGATCTGTATAAAGAGATTCTTAGATTTCTATGTGAATATGCAAGTGTTTTCTCCTTTGGTCACTAAGCGGTGGGCAGAATAAGAGCCACTGAAATTTTGAGATGTACTCACCCCCACATTTAAAGACGTGATGGTGAAACGCCATAAAATAGCACACTGATCTGAGTGGACCTGCTTCAGACACTTGATTTCTCCGTGCAGTTGGTCAAAATGTTGAGGGCCCAAGCACATAGTATTTGCACTGCCACTTTATAGCATTTATACTAAAGAGGACAACAGAGGGCACACAGACTGTTTTCTTAATGTGACCATCAAAGGAAGCAGGAACAGTCCACGTGCAGTTTTGGAATAGTGGTCAATTTCCTGAAAATACCCATAAAAATCACCTCCTTCATTTAAAAAACTTTGTAATTTTTATTTTATTTATTTATTTTTAGAGAGGAAGGGAGGGGATAAGGGAGGGAGAGAAATTGATGTGTGAGAGACACACCAATCTGTTGCTTCTCACAGGCCCCCAATCTCGGGCCTGACCCACAACCCAGGCATGTGCTCTTGAGTGGGAATCAACTGGCCTATCAGTTTCACAGGCACGCAGTCCACTAAACCACACCAGCCAGGGCCAACTCCTTCCTTACACACACACACACACACACCCCTCTGAATTATTCTAGTCACGGGGTAAGAAGAGATTTTTATTCGGAAGTCATGGTCTTAGAAACTGTCCTAGGTTTGTTTATTTGCTCTTAATAGTGTTGTTTACTATATTAAGTATCTTTTGGGAGCTTTTAAAAGCCATTTCTTTCTACTGACAAGTTACCAGATCCAAGGAGCAGTAGATACGCTAGAAATGGGCTTTATTTTGCTACTGAAGACAGTGAAGAAGACGTCAGGCCATGGGGTAGTTAACATACAATACAGTGTTCGGGTGACATGTTGTGGAATTGTGCACTTGAAAGCCATACAGTTTTGTTAACCAGTATCACCCCAATAAATTTAACAAGAGCAAATAGAAAAAACAAAAAACATCAAAACAATTAGAAAGGATGGTGAAGGAGGGAGAAGGAATAGATTTAAGTCAATCATAACAAATACCAAAAGTAAAACCTAGCTACATTAAAGGGTTACATGAGGGAATATTAAGAAAATAAAGGTGGACACTTATGCATATTAAAAGAAACACAAACTAGAAAATATGGTAGACAGTTACTCTGAAAAAAATCATAAAAGTAGTTAAAACAGGAAAACACATAGATAAATGAAAGAGACAAAAACATAACTGTTACAGAGAAAAAAAATCCAACTACTTAATATATTTAGCCTGAGCAGTTATCCATTTAAAATGACACCAGAATACTATTTTGGATAAATAGTAAACACCATGCTTAGTCTTTGTGGATGGGAAAACATGTTTTGGAAAATATCCAAAGCTTTAAACGTGGGAGTAACTTACTCCTCCTGTGGGAATCTCCTCCAAGACAGCGCCCTGCATTTTGAAGGTGTTTGCCGCACCATTATGAATCATCAGCAGTAGGTGTAGAGATTAATTTAGCCACTCAAGTTTTTAAAGCGTTTGTGATCATATTGAAAAATACACACTGTGTTAAGTAAAATGAGAGCACTCTAAAGTGAAGTGGGTTCAGGAGAAATAATGCATAACCAGAAAACACTGCACAGAAAAATTGGTTAAGTAAAAGTAGACCAAAATATTAATAAGTGGCTTTTTTAAAACCATGATTATATTTCAATATACAACTTCCAAAAAGTAAAATACCACAGTAAATAACAAAAAAAAAAAGGTATTTCATTTGCAATGCATAACCAATGATTAACACTCATAGCCATAAATGAGCTAGTAGTATATTCTTTTAAGGTGGGACTGAGGCAGAAATTTTTCATACTTACTAAGGAAAACATAGACAATAAGCTGAATGCATGGAAAGTGTACACCACATGTTCGATACGTATTTCACCCATGAAAACATCACAGTCAAGATTATGAATATGTCTGTTACCGTCAAAAGTTTTCTTTTATCGTTGGGGTGGTCCCTCTGCTCCCTGTCATAGATTAAGATTTTGTTTTGATGAGTTAGGAAGTGAATTTAGCAGCTAGTAACCAGGCCTTCACTCTGCTCCCAAAAAGTAGTGTTTAAATAAATATTCAAGGTTTTAACCGCTCGTATTAAAAACAGATAAAGATAGCAATTGGAAAATCCTTTGGCTCTACTCCATCATTCCTAGGTGTTGACATTTGTCCCTGTGCCCCAAATGGCTGATGGAACACAGGACATTACATCTATGTTCTGGCCAATTGAAAAGAAGTAGGCATGCTCCCTTATTTTGTAGAGATTTCCCATAAGTCTTTTTTTGTTTTTAATTGATTTGTTCCACTTATTGGTGCATTCAGTGGTTGATTCTTCCGTGTGCCATGACCAGGGATTGAACCCAAGACTTTGGTGTGTTGGTATGATACTCTAACCAACTGAGTGACTGGACCAAGGCTCCCAGGAGTCTTGCACAACACATTCATTGGCTAAAAACCCAATGTCAAGACCACATCAGTTGCAAGGGAGCTTTATCCAAACTCATTGCAGCCTTAAATAAAATAGAACTTCTGTTACTTTTTATCAGATATTAGTTGTAAGTCAGTAGCAGTACAGCACTGAAGTGAAATGGATGTTCTAGACACCCAACTATCTTTGCTGTATCCTTTTCTTGATTTCCATTATTGGACATGACTTGTCTACCCACTAAAAAAGTAAACATTGTCACTCTTCATATTAAAGCAAGAACGATAGATGTTGTACCATTTAGCACACAAATGAGGAGAACTGAGCTTAACTAAGTGTAACTTTTTAAAATTTTTTATTTTTAGAGAGAATGGGAGGGAGAAAGAGGGAAAGAGACATCGATGTGGGGGGGAGAAACAGAGATGGGTTGCTTCTTGTGCACACCCCAACCAGGGATCGAACTGGCGAACTTCCGATTTGCAGGATGACGCCCAACCCACTGAGGCACACTGGTCAGGGCTAAGCATAATTTTTTTAAGTTGTAAAAATGAAATTCTAAGTTAATCTAGACTTTTTGGATTATTTTGGTCCCTTCTATCTCTTTTATCATCTTTATAGACTAAAGTAACCTGCAGACACTCCTGCTTGCTCTGATGGAAAGTTAGCAGAAAGAATGCTGAGAATGGCTCCTATCTCTTGTGAACTAATACACACTATCCCAACAAGTAGGTCAAGGAAACATTTTTTTCTATTATAAATAAGGAAATGGAAGAACAAAATACCAGGTCTCCTTAACCATAGACCTTCCCTTTTTGTCAGCAAGAATTTACAGACTTGTTTACTGGCCTTCTGCTTTGTTCCAGGCACTGAAATAGGTACTTCATGCATACATAGTGGTGCCTGTGTGGTGTGGGCGTCATTCTTTCCATTTTGCAAAGAGAAGACTTTGCTCCAAAGAGGTTAACCTAGAGTAACCTGCCACAGGCACACTGGCAGTGAATAGAAGACTTGCAGTTTGGATCCAAAACGAATGGACACTGTTTCTCAATTGGGAGGCAGGTGTTCTCTCGCTAGCTGCACACTGCCACCACCCCCACCCCACACACCCCAAATATGATGAAAAAATCATGGTTAGAGAACTTTAATACACCACGACCTAATTTAAAAATTTCCCA
Organism: Mormoops blainvillei; assembly: GCA_004026545.1. Classification (NCBI taxonomy): domain Eukaryota; kingdom Metazoa; phylum Chordata; class Mammalia; order Chiroptera; family Mormoopidae; genus Mormoops; species Mormoops blainvillei. The sequence continues at coordinate 4,169 of PVJD01005649.1, read as the reverse complement.
TGCTGTCTCACTTAGGACTCTTGGTTCCGGTGGACTAAAAGGGGATGAATAGTCTCAGGTAACCAGGTAGAAGAATATTGATGGATCAGGCTTCAGGTATCCAGGGACGCAGACCTTGGTGCCAGCACTGTCAATCACTCAGCCCTGTCCCTCTCTGCATGGTAATCTCATTCTTGCCACTGAACCTGGGCTTGTCCATGCAGTGCAGAGAGAAAGGCAGGCTTAAGTGGAGTTCTCTTGAGGCCTGCACTGTCTAGCAATCCATTCTCCGGGAAAGAGTGGGTTTCCTTTTTCCCCTCTGCTTTCCTTTAAGTTTGGGAGGGGAGGAGGTTGGAATATCCATATGTAAAATCCCAGGGCAGGGCCGCTGATTGGCCTGGCTTCCTTCATTCCTCCCCGGCACAGCGGCTGGAGGCCCTGTGATAGGGAACCCCCTTTGGACCAAATGAATGAGCATTTAACACATCCCCAAAGTAAAGACTACTAGACATCCAAATCTGCAGGTAGATGTAAGTCCTTATCAACTTTACACCTCCTTTAAATGAGTATCAGTGTCCCAGAAATGCGTTCTCTAATGCGTCTGGATTTAGTATAATTTTTTGGGGGGGTGGCTTGTTTTAATTTCCATTTCACAGCTTTTGTTTAGAAAATCTTTCTCGGACACTCTCATTCCCTTTCTTCAACCAGGGACATTTGTCTTACTAGTTTCCCCTCCATAGTTGGGGATCATACACACTGACTGGAGGCTCAGCGGAGGGGTGATTTGCCTTTTTCCAGTCAGTTCTGGACCCAGAGTCACACCGCTGATCCACGTTTATGTGTTTGTGTTGGTGCCAGGATGCTTAAGATGTACACGGACCCCTCCTCTCCTGTAATAAGGAAGCAGCCCGCTACTGTGTGTAGCACGTGCGCCAATCTCCCCGATGAGGTCTTCTTGTCTTGGACACCCCATTTTCCTCCCACCCTGATGTCTTCATCAGCTTATGTTGAGGATTAGTTTCTGTGTGAGCTTCTAATCGGTCATTTCTGGATGGGAAGTGTGTACGTAGGAAAGGCCCCTCTCTCCCACCGAAGGCTGCTTTTTTAACCCAGTGTTAAGTTACAGGTGTCGGACGTGCAGCTCCTGCTTTATGACTGAGAATCACAGCTTGACTTATATTTAGCTTGAGCCTCAGTTCTCGAAAAAACACCCAGAGGTAAATCCTTCGATTAATTCTATTGATAGAGAGTCCTATAAAGGAAATTGACCTTTCCTTTGGGCTCAAGAGTTTCAGCAGAGCAAGCCTGGAAGACCTCCATAGTGTACCTCAATTTTACTGCTTTATAGAACATCATGTGACCTTGACTCTTCCTGAAAAACACATTTTTGGTCACCTAAGGAACCAGAGGATTTTTATAAGGGGCTCTGATTACCTGGGGACACTCATCGGCAGGATTAGGGGTACAGTTGCTCTCCACGTAAGAGGGCCTCGATTCTTTAATTGCTGCATTTCTCTTACCTCGTTTAAGATGCCATTGCGTGTAACGTGCGCGTTTATTTTATGTAAAACGAATAAAGGGAGAATCCTACTGACAGTTTTAGGATAAACCCCTTTCAGAGATATTACATGGGATTAAAATTATATTTCGAGAGCACTACAGCATTTTCCATATCCGGTATGGTGGCCTGTGAGCTGATGGGTGACATAGTGGCACTGTTACTGTCTTCTGACTATCAGGGCACTTTAAACACCAGCCATCAGGCCCCCGCTGTTCTCCACAGCAGACATCACCAATCACTCCCTGCGCTCTTCCCTGGGAGTCCCACATGGAGCCTGAGGCTCCTCAGTAACAAGTGGCCGTCACTCAAGGCCGCCGGCATGCACCGGCTGATTCTCCTGGCCAGGTTGAGATCCTCAAATTTCAAATGGTTGCTCGGAGCTCTTAACATTTAGGAGATGATACCTTTTTTTTTTTTTTCCTCAAGCCCTCCACGCTTGTCTTTTTGTTTTTTAACAGCAAACTGTGATTCCGTTTTCAAAGTTTACCCAGCTCCTTCCCCACTGTTCATTTTCCCCAACCCACCTGCCTCTTGTCTCCTTCAAAGGCCCTGCTCTCGATAATGGGAACTAGTTCAGCAGGTCCTGGTCTGCACATCCCGGAATGCAGTGCTTGACTGGATTGTGGACTGTTTGAAGAGGGAAGATCCATTTTGTCTGTAACATCGGGCTTTTATGACTCAACCCTGGGATTGATATTATCTTTGCATGCTTGGGGATATTTCAGTAAGGGCTTTTCACCCCTTCCACCAGCTTGAAAAATGGAGGTGGAAGAAGTAAATGTTCCAGATGCAAGGGCTTGCCAGGGACCTGGCAGGACATGAGGAAGCAAGCCCGGTTAGGAGGCGGCAGGGGGAGAGTTGAGGAGACAGTCACATGTCAAACACTGTCCCCCCTACCCCTAGCAGAGGGTGGGAGCTCATTGCTCTCCAAGCCAGTTCTCGCCCTGCAGGAGTGTGAGCCTGTTATTTCCATTTCTTGTGGGGTTTTTTTGGTAATGGAAAATAAGTTTGGTAAATAATCTGCCATCGGTATAAATGGAAAGCAGCTCGCCTCCTCTGCCGACCATTGAGGAAACATGAGGAAATACGGACATAGACTTGGTTGCGTCCGTCAAATTTTGACTTGAACACCACCAGCTCTTTGCTAATGAATAACCAACACCTCTGAAAGCAAGGTGTGCCAAATACTACTTTACTCTCCCCCCCCCAACCCCCCTTTCACGGTACTGCCTCGGGACGTGGGGGCTGCCACACTCACTTCAAATCACACACCTGGAAGTGGGGAGCAGGGCCTCACTTCTTCCTTTTAACTTCCTGTTCTTATCAGGGGCATTTTTTTTTATCCTGGCTGCTGAAGTTGATTCCAATTTCCAATTTCTAGTTTTGCTTTGCGGAGAATGAACTGGGCAAACCCCAGTTTCTTCTCTTTGCTCTCCTAGCCTGAGGGGAAGATAGCTCCTTCCCGAAGTTAGTTAGCTTCTGTCTGTCTATCTGTCTGTCTATCATCCTCAGTGTGCCCTTTGTCCTAGCACCTCTCCAATTCCTATTTAACCGTATTCCCTCCATTAAATTGTCCCTGTTTAAATGTCTGGTGAGGTTTCTTTTTTTCGGAATGAATCTCGACTGACAGCCTGAGATATTTTAGATCTATTAACCCTATTATGCTATTTGTTTATATGCACACTTTTTGACTGGTAACTCTAAACTTCTCTCTGAGGGATGATAATTGGGTCATGTCCACCTGCTTTCGTTTGTTGGCAGCTGTGGTCATTGCCTAGGGTTGCCACAATAAATGATCACCGGCCAGGCGACTTAACACAATAGGAATGTATTATCTCCCGGTTCTAAAGGCTAGAAGTCCAAAATCAGGGTGTCAGCAGGAACATGCACCTTCCGGAGGTTCTAGGGAAGAGGTCTTTTCTTGCCTTTTCCCAGTGTCTGGCGGTTGCCGGCAGTCTTCGGGTTTCTGAGTGTGTCACTCCCAGCTTCTGCCTGTCTTCACTTGACTGTACGTGGGTGAGTCTGGATTTAGTACTCACCCTAGTCCATTATGACCTCATCTTAATATCTGCAAAGACCTTTCTTTCCAACTAAGGTCACATTCTGAGATTTCAAATGCACCTGAATTTGGTGATGAAATGGGCATTATTTAACCCACTACGGTGACCTAGTTAGTGCTTTGAGAAACATGGTTATATCCATAGCCATAACCAAATTTAAAATGTGTAGATGATTATTTGTGTTATAAGCCAGTGGCTATGTGTGTAGCCCCCACTTAGTTTGATATGTAATGACACTTGGGATAGGATTGTGAAGATGGAGCAGGAAGATGGTATGAACCTGCGCTTCCCTCTCAGCTTCATGAAAGAAGTGGTTTCTGAGCTAGGTTTTGAACGTGAGGGTGAAATTGGAAGAGAAAACAGTCCAGGCAGTCGCGAGCCTGTGAGCTGTGCAGATCAACCCAAGTGCCCACTCTGCTCAGCTCAGTGGATCCTTGGGCCTCACAAGGATCAGACCAGAGAACGCGGTGAGCAGTTAACCACAGCTGCGGATGGTCTGGGAGAGGTACATTGTGGGGTGTGGCTCCCCCTGCCATCCTGAGAGGGTTAAACTTGGTAAATATAGAGGC